>JABSTT010004845.1:0-20538 GCA_013339685.2 Hyalomma asiaticum
TGATCACGAACACATGATCCGTGTCTTCGGAAGTTTCTCGGGACACACAGCTCGAGGGTCGTCGTCAAAGAGAGACGGCCTCCAGTCACCGTTTCGAGGCACTCAATGGAACCCGGGAATCACCGATGCAAGAAAATGGCTGTCCCAGTCTTGTCTGCATCCTTCTCGGAACGCGCGCCAAGGTTGCTTTGATTCTTGGGCGGACGATAACGCACCGCATATTCTGGGCAGCTCCAAATAAATCGCTCCACCGCGACGAAAAGTAAACACGCCTTCGACCCGAGCTCCAGCGAAATTCCCCGTTCGACAGTTTTTCCACTTTTTCAAGCCTCCATGGTGATCCTTAACTACTGTCTTTCTCGGGTGTCTTTTACGAGGGCACCTTGTGATGAATCACGACACCATTATGAGCCATTAACGGTAGCCGCAAAGACCCCGCCTTCCATTGTAATGGTATAACCACTTCCCGGAGAGGTGGTAGGTGAACGGTTGATGAAAAAGCGCCAACACCCAAAACACTGCACCGTTTTCACATGGAGAAGAGCAGAACGGTTGATGAAGGAAAACTAGAAGGAGTTGCGTCGTCTCTAACGAACGAGCGACTTTTCGTCGAATGTCGGGCAAGCATTTCCGGAAAAACAAACACGCCCACAAGGGAAAAAAATTGGGAAAATACCTTTGGAAACAACGCGTCGATAGGGAGACTTGTCGCTTTGTCTAAATGTTGACTCCAACGACACCTTTTCTTTTCACGGCTTCTGTTAAGTTACACGTAAGGTGCTGTTGGAAACAGGCATGAGAACGGAAAGTGTATGCCATGTAACGATTCACAGAAAGCGGTCGCGTCTGTGGCTTTCAAACAACATCAGCAACAGGTCTGCAATATCTGCATGCAGATTCGCATTGCTTCCCACATTTCACGAAGTGTTTAAATAGGCGAAATCAAATTATGTACAAAGACAAATAAGCATCCACCACGTGGTTTCATAACACCGAAACTTCTTTCCTTTACGCTCTGGCGTATCTCCCGTGCCCCTATACCTTTCGCCCTGCGGAATGCTTCTACCGAGGCAACAACTAATGTGCCCCAAGTTCAGACCAACTTCGCCATCACACCAGGAAAGGAGGAGGCGCTGTTGATAGCGAGTACCGCTGTGTCTTTTATTTTTATTTTTCGTTCCTTCTTCTTCTTATTTCTTTTTCTCTTTAGCGACACGACGAGGAGGAGAGAAGGCTCGTAATGTTATTTCTCGTTCACGCGCCGCCAGTCCCGGGCATGAAGGCAACAGCAAATTGGAGCGTGAAAGGCGAGGAGAGAGTCGTCACGGGCCGCTTGTTCGCTGCTTTCGTGGCATACTCGCTTTCAAACACGCGCGAGGCGAACGTATCAAGCGAGTGACGATGGAACCATGCGCTACCCCTTCTCGTTTCGAGCCATGAAATAAGATAACGTGGAAGGCTTTCCAAGGTGCGACGTCGTTGCAAATACTAGTTATCCGAGTAGTAGTAGTAGTAGTAGTAGTAGTAGTAGTAGTAGTAGTAGTAGTAGTTAAGACGAATGAACTCCTTGACCGTGTGAAACTGTGCCGGCCCCTATATACATGCACTGCATCGGGCCCTCTAGCGCCTGAACCACAGAGGCTGCACTGCTGTGTGAGCCGCTAATATCGCCGACTTTCGGGGGAAGGTTAAGAAGGTTATATCTATTTGCATATTTTACGTTTGTTAGACAACTATAAGTCGCAAGCGCCACCTAAACGCGACACACGCATCTCCTTTAAAGGGACGTATTTTCTTATATTGTTCATTTTTCGAGGTCTCCAATTCGTAACCAGACAGACTAGGTGTCACAGAGCTGCTCAGAGCGGCAAAGAGAGGCGGCCAAAAAAAAGAAAAAGGGGGAAAAAAAGAAAGAAAAGAAAAAGAAAAGGAAGGAGTAAGTTTGAGAAAGCTGGAACTCGCGACATAGCTGGTGCTGCTATAATTAAAGCTACGGAAGAATCGATACCGAAGTTCGATTCCGCGGAGAAATGCGCTAAGGAAAACGCTAAGGAACACGAAGGTCAAAACAGAGGGCGGTTTCAGTCAGCGCTTGCAAAAACATGTCCACATCTCCACGTGTCTACCCGAATTAATGGCAGCTTTGTCGTTCTGTTCAGACTACCCTTACCTTTACTCTACGAATGTTCTTCTACAAACGTCTGAGTGCGAAGGTGAATGCTGCTTTCTTGATGACAGAACATTTATCCAGAAGAAAACGATGGTGTAGTAATCGCTCACGTATCTCGGTGGTTTCTTGTGCAAGCTGGATTTCCTTGCAGTGTATATATATATATATATATATAATATAATATATATATATATATATATATAATATATATATATATATATATATATATCCCCGCTACGGTGGTCTAGTGGTTATGGCACTCGGCTGCAGATCCGAAGGTCGCGGGATACGAATCCCGGCCGCGGCGGCTGCATTTCGATGGAGGCGAAATGTTGAGGCCCGTGTGCTGTGCGATGT
Source organism: Hyalomma asiaticum (assembly GCA_013339685.2). NCBI lineage: Eukaryota > Metazoa > Arthropoda > Arachnida > Ixodida > Ixodidae > Hyalomma > Hyalomma asiaticum. Next base: position 2,528 of record JABSTT010004845.1, read on the forward strand.
CAGTGCACGATAAGAACCCCAGGTGGTCGAAATTTCCGGAGCCCTCCACTACGGCGTCTCTCATAATCAGAACTGGTTTTGGGACGTTAACCGCACAAATCATCATATATATATATATATATATATATATATATATATATATATATATATATATATATATATATATATATATATATATATATATATATATATATATAGGTCCATAAATAACGCACCCGCGGAAGGTGGCACTGCGCAACGTATGCGCGCTACCGCAGCAGGAACAGCGTCTTTTCTGCACTTAATAGTCAGATCCCTATTTATGCATCGCCACTGAATATGTATGAGTGAGACCATGTGGGCACTGTTGCAAAGTTATTTTAGGAAAAACGAACTACCGCGTTTTCATAACATCGCTTAGTGCAGTGTCGTCGCATAGTACAAGGCGCTAAAGCGTTCTGGGGCACAGCGATCCGTGACGACTATAGCGCGAACTATATGGAGCGAACCATCTGTGGCGTGAAAACCACACAGGCACATTCCACCGAATGCGATGTGTAGAGAGAACTAAGTGAATAACGAAATAACAAACATAGGCTTGTTCACCGAGAGTGAAATGAAGATTATGGAGAAAAGAGCGGCTATTGGAGTCCCCGGGGCTCATACACATAGGCGAGTGGTTGAAACGAGAGCTAGATGCTAGGATGGGTGAACTGAAGTGGTCGTGAACAAGCGCGTATAACATATATAGTGCAATGAAATTAAAAACAAAAGGTAATGAGGCCTGGAGCCGAGGCCATCGATGCACAGGAATTTGAATACAGCGGCCATGTAGCAGCAAAGTCTACTTAGATCTCTGCAGGCTGGAATCTGGCTCGTCGCAAAACTGCGCTTGACAAAAAAAAAAAAAAAAAAGAAGGAAAGCCGTAAGTGGGAAAGGGTACACAAATTTTGCAGCACGAACATTCTGCGCATCCGCCGCGGTGGTGTAGTTGTTACGGTACTCGGCTGCCACCCAAAAAACGCGGGTCCGATCCCGGCTGCGGCGGTCGCGTTTTCGATGGAGGCGAAAATGCCAGAATCCCGTGTACCGTGCGTTGTCAGCGCACGTTAAAGAACCCTGGCGGGTCAAAATTTCCGGAGCCCTCCACCACGGCTTTTCTCTCCTTTCTATCTCTTTCAGTCCTTTTCCCCTACACACACGGACGCTTAACCGTGCTCCCGACATGGGCTGCGAAAAAAAAAAAAGAGAAAGGGTGCACGCGCTGTATGTAGACATCAGCGACACCTCGTCACTGAACAGGGATCCTAGCCTGTCGCACACAAGCGAAAGTTCTCGAACAACTCACGTTTCTCCGGAGACACTGCGTTGCATGCGCCAGAGCCCTGCGCAAACCTGTGATAAACCAGGAGCGTCCGCAAACGTTGGAACCTTGCAAGCGAAACCGAACGGGTTGTCAGTGGATCGTTTTGTGAACGCACAGTCCGCTGTAGCGACAGACGTGTCGTTTGCTTGTCGACGGCTTGCATTAGTGGAGCAGAGCGCATTGCGGCACAACTGGCCACACAAGACAAACTCTGTAGCGTGCGTTAAGTTGCACTTTGCTCACGGAATGCGCCGGCAGGTGAGCCACGCCCCTTACGTCTGCCGCGATCGACGCGTTGAGACTACCGAAGCTCTAACTGCCTACGCACATTAGCACGGCAATATGCTTCATTCCATCATGCCTAGATGGCGGTACTACCGCTGCGAACCAAGAGTGCAGTGGAGAAGAGACGATTATAATTTAAGAATAATTTTGCTTGCTAAACATCTTTGCTTTAACCGGGCATCAGTCATATGCAAATTGTAAAGCGGTGTAGTGAAGATATGAGGCCCGTCTGTTCCCTATAACGCCAATGTCTTGGTAGTGAATCGGTACAGCTTCCAGCTCCTATCACCGCATCCCGGGTTCGAGTCTGAGCGGGTTGTACTTCATTCATCGGGAATGTGCGCTCATGCTTTCAGAAATCCGTTTCCGTTACGGAAGTACGTCAGTGATTTCTTGGTGGACTGCGGCATAAAACACTTTCGTGTTAAAAAGAACATTCTGTACCATATAAAAAAAAGGAAACGCCCTGTATATAGGAGAGACATCAGCGCCAACGCCAAAATCTTGCACTCTTGAATTCACTTGTCTGCCAATAGCATTTTGTCTACAAGAGAAATTACATGGTCTAGTTTAAAATAGGAGGTACCAAATTTATGTACCAAATTTCAAAGCATATCGCAAGACTTCAGAGACACGCCAAAGACTTTACAAGCCTCAATGACCAAAGCGAGGCCTGGCGATGCCTTGCGTGAACTTGAACATACAGGGTGCCCCAATTATCACGCAGCGCGATTAAAAAAAATACCACTCGCATTACTCGAAGAAAGCCTAGTGCATATTGTTCCTAGTACAGTGGAGTAGCCGCGAGTAATTTTTCGCTAATTATATTTAATTACGTAATTGCAGTTAAGTATCTCGTTCGAGAAGTACTGTTTTAATCATTGAAGCGTCAATGAGGCAGTTGTGGTCAGCCACGTGGGGCATCTAACTGCACTATATTAAGCGACGTACTAATTGCATAATCATTTTTTCTTAATGACAGCGCTCCCAGCCGCATCGAAAAGCAGCGCCGCGAACATGCTTCCTCGGAGTTATTCGTGCTGCCAAGGGCCATCCTTATCAAGCGGATCAGTAAGTCGTAAGACACTGGTAAGACGTGTGACGTATAATTGTCAGGAAGGAATCGTTGGTAATCCGCGAAGCTTGCTGCTGCTTCCATACCACTATCATGATGATGCGCTGTCTCTTCCGGTGTGCGACTTGCAAAGCAATCGCTTTCAATCAGCATATTTGAGGGCGCTGCTTTACGATGCGGCTGAGAGCGCTGTCACGTGGTACTTTTCATGTTTCGCGGAGATCGTTTATCAATCAGAAAAAATGATAACGCAGTTAGTACGTGGCTGAATATAGCGCAGTTAGATACTTCACGTGGCTGACTACAACTGCCTCAGTGACGCACCAATGATTAGAACAGTACTTCTCGAATTAGATATTTAATTACAAATACGTAATTAAATCTAATTAAAAAAATTGCTCGTGGCTACACCACTGTACTATGCAATAGGCGTTCCTCGAGTAATGGGAGCGTTTTTTTAAAATCGTGCTGCGTGATAACTGGGACATGCGCCCTGTATATGTTTATTGGGCTCCAATAAAAGTCTTCTACTACTACTACTACTACTACTACTACTGAAGTAAGTAAGATTATTTGCATGGAGAATTTCCCGCTTCCTTGGTTTTCGAGTGAAATTTAAGTCCTATATTTACTCGCTTATCTTGAAACTAGTGCACGTGATTTTGTAATCTGTTATCCTCTTCATGGCTACAGAATGACTAATGGTCGCTTTCAATTAGCCAAGTTCGTCTTCCTTCTAAATAAAGCACTACGAAACACGCTACAATAAATCTGTGACCATCTTGACGTTACTGCGGAGAGAAAGTGTGACGTCACTGCGGCGGTTGTGCGCGTCCTCTGGCGGTGATAGCCGGCGCGGTCGTCCCCGGCAAGGAAGCACCTAAGGGCGCCGCGCGAGCAACGTATTAACTCAACGACCGCGATATCGACCTACAGAGCGACTTATCGATCCGGCGATAATAAATTACGCGTGCCCACTTGCGAGAGAAAGACACAAAAGCAAAGCAGACAAACCACTGCCATGCAGTGCGACCGACTCTGACGCAGTGTCGCGCGTGCGCGCGAAGTTTCACATCTAATCAGAGGCGGCGGTGCAGATAAAGGAGAGGAAGGAGAGGGACACACAGCATCGCGCTACGGCTCCTCTCATTGCCTTTTATTCGCTCTTGTTCATGTTGTTTTTCTTCGCCGTTTTCGTCTGCGTTCTTATTCGGGGAAGCCAAGCTAAGCGAAAAGGGGGCACAACTTGACCCGGCATCCCCCTTCCCCAATTCTCTTTCCTCTTCCCTTGACGGCAGTGCGAAGCCGCTATGCTACGTCTAAAGGAGGACGAGGCCCGATGCCTTTTCGCCTTCGTTAGCCTCTTCCGAAGCCCCATCGAGCACCAACGGTCCGTAATCTTGAATCAGCGTGCAGTCTCAGCAACGCCCAGCAAGTCGTAAAAACGAGTACGAACGGCGGCCGCGCGCAAACCTCACTAGAGCGCGAATTCCGCGGTGGTCCCTAAGACTCAGTGGAAGGGCGGGCGACTCGGAACAAACAAAAAACCCAGGGATGCAAGAGGCTGTGCCGGCGGTGGGAGCAAGAAGGAATGGGGGAAAATTGGAGGAAAACAAAACCGACCCTCGCCCTCCCCAAAGCACTTCTCTAAGCCTAACCAGTGCCTCCTCTCCATTGCCGCCGGCTTCACGCAAACTCTTCTCCTCGTCTCCTCTCGCATCTTCGCTTTTTTGTTTTTCCCTTCCGATTACGCTCGACGGCGTCAAGGAACAATGTGAACTGCACGCGCGGCAAAAGATAGCTTCTTTCCCGCATTCGGGCTTTTTTTTTTTTTTCGTACTCTTCAGGACTTCTCTCCCTCGGCTACTATACCCTCGCCTCTACCGCTCCCGTTTCGCTCGTTTTCTCGCTTTATCCGTCGGGCCATCGCGAGACCCTCGTTTCCTTATCTTCTTCCCTGCCCTTGCTCATCGGATCCACGCTTTCTTTTACTTTCGGGTGCCAAGTGCACCGCCCTCTCCCACTTCTTCGTCAATAAACAGCCAACCCCGAGTAGCAGCCAAGGTTCAGCCCCGGAGATCCCATATTTCGCGAATCAGCGAATTTTCATTCGCTCCGATGGAGCCGTTGTGCATTGATGATTCACTGCTTCCCCGCCGAAGCCTGCGTCGTTTGACGGAAACTCCTCGCTTTTCACCCGACACCCCACATTTTTTTGGCTCTTGTTTCCTTGCTAATATGCTCTTGTCACTTCCTCTCGTAGTCACTGTGCCATTTCGTCTTCTCCTTCAGACTGTCGCGTTCTTTTCTTTCGTCTTTATTTGCGGATGATTTCCCGCCAGAGGAGGTTTGTACGTCCCCTTCTCGAGAGGAACTTCAAATGTCTGATCGCTCTTGAGTTTTCATCTCGGGACAAATACTTTCTTTATCATACGAGACCGCACAGTTTGAACATCAGTCTTGACTAGATTTCTTTTATTTTTGCTTCTTCCTTTTCTTTCCTCTTTTCACTTTCTCTTTAGCTGAGTTGTTTTCAAATCTTCCAACTGAAGGCGTCTTTTCAAATGTAGTTTCGCAAGTGTTTCTTCTGCTGAAAGCAGTTTTACAGCCCTCACGACTGTGACCGGTATTTGTGTAAACTCGCTGCATAAAGCATTTTATAGCGATAGCAATTATGCAGGCGCTCGAAGTGTTTACCCCGACATCGAATGATGCATTATGTATTTGGCTGAAAGACCAAGCTATATTTGATGGTAAGTCTTCAGCATCCCCCCGTTTACAAGTGTTCACATAATTTTTTGTGGTTACGTGAGGGTGTCCGAAGAGTTACCATGCGCTCATACTTACCCCTCTCTGTCATAGCCTTTACTCAAGAATATCGTGACTATCAAGAATAGCAGTTGCAACAAAAAATAATAAGTAAATGTCCAGAAACCATCGAAGATCAGCATAAATGAATGGGACGATACATGTTCGGGCAGAGTGTCAGGTTTGTGTGTGTGTGTGTGCGCGCGCGCGCGTGCGTGCGTGTGTGTGTGCGTGTGTGTGTGTGTGTGTGTGTGTGTGTGTGTGTGTGTGCCCTCCAGCAAGGTGCCTTTGCCGCTTTTAGAATTCCTCTTGCCTGAAGACATGTTGGGGCGGCATGTTGCAGCAGTTGTTACTAATATAGCGAATATATACGACCGTTCGATGCGCATTCCAGCTGTCAAAGTCACAGTTGCCGCGTCGTCCCATTCGTGGTCACGTGATGAAAAGCTCTTCTAATGAACTGAGGGTGTGTTCCAATACTCACGGTAGACGGCTAAATAGACGGCTACGTAACAGCGGCCATCTTAAGTCCCATTCCATTTCTCACGTAGACGGCAAAATAGACAGCTTCGCGAAGACGGCATACGAAGACAAAAACGATGCAGGCTACTTTGCTGTCCAAACAAGATGGCGGCTGCGAGGAATGCTTGAATATCCACGAACCTTGCCGGAGCGGTCGTCTGCTCGCAAATAGGTGCTTTCTTACGCAATTTATGTGAGCTGCATTGAGTTTTTCGTAGATTAGAACACAAAATAAGCAAAATTGACGAAAATTGTGACCGTTTTTTTAGCTTTCTTTTGTCGACGCGAGATGACGCCTCGTTGCGCAAACGTCATCCGGGCGCGTTCCATTACTCGGACGACAAGGACGCAGAGCTGTCTTTGAAGCCGCCAAGGTAGGCTGTCTACGATGCTGTCCAGAATTGGAACACAGCCTGAGTATGGTGGCTAGAAGGGGCAGTGTGAAGGACGCAATATGCGCGCAATTGGAGAGGAGTGCACGAAATGTGATGACAACATTGAGCGCCGCTAGAGGCGCTGTCATCGTCAGGCGCGGGCGATCGCCGTCCACCGCCCCGGGCGGCAGACCGTGCGGCCTGTTGACAGGATGCGTTGCCGGACACCATTCTCAGTATCTGCAATAGATTTGTGAGCACGGGTTTCGCGACCCTGGACGGCGTGCAACTTTGAAGACATAGAGGCAGAATGGGCTAAGGAACATAGTTCTTTGACTCTCATGGCAATGCAACAGGTAACAAAAGCACACATCGGCCCTAACTTATTTGAAAAAGAAAGTAAATTTACCTGCCATGGGCTCTTCAGGAAAGTTTCAATGGCTTGTTTCTGTTCAGATCAGATTTACCACAGGTCTATAATTCAGCGTTTGGAGTAGAGCAATTTGTGAGGTGCCTAATTCTGCTTATATTTATCACGACCTCAAGGTGCCGAAACCTTGAGCTCAGACCACCATTGCAAGAAGGTGTAGAACTTGAACCTTTTTTTGTTGTTGTTGTTGTTGTTGTTGTTGAATGGGAAGAAACTGCAGAACGGTATGTGAGAGTGGGTTCTTTAGCAAATGTACTGCTGAAGATCTGTGCGTAGAGTACACAGTGCACTTTCACTTCCGCGGTATCTTTCATCCTAAGTGGGTTTGAAGTATCTCCCTCAAGACCGAGTCAAAACAAGTCGGATCATTTGTTTGCAATATAACGACAGTACACAGAAACAAACGATCTCCTGAGTCCGGCGCAGTTCCTCGTAACTGCAGACTCTTGGAGTTTTTACAATCTCGCAATATAGCCCAAGTCTCTAAACTCCCTGTCATAGGCTGTAATGCTCTCCTATACACGTCATCAACAAGCACAAGTAGCAGTGCTATTTTCGTCCTGCGAGACATCATTGAAGATGTGTTGGAAGCTGGTGACGTAGACGGTGCAGGTTCTTCCATTCATTCAGCTGTCAGAAATGACCACAACAGCTATGTGGCAGAGCAAAGTGACAGCTGTCCGGTATACTATATCGCTGGCTATTCGGTTAGAAAGATTAGGACAAAGAGTCCTTGTGGAATTGCGTGCATCAAAAATGCCTATGAAAAAGCAGGCTGTAGAAGACTGGACACTACCAGTAATAGTTATGGCGCGAAAACAACGGGACACAGAGAAGACAAAACACACACTGGCGCCATTTTTTTTCCTCTGTGTCCCGTTGTTTTCGCGCCATAACTATTACTTCAAGCAATGAACCGACTAGCTCAACAACATATCCTTTTGGACACTACCAGTTTACTAAGACGTTCGACCGAGGTGGCTTGGGTCACTTGGCCGCTCTTGTAACTGCGCTGGAAGGTGCATTTTCGTTTTCTTTTCTCTACCGAGAAGCTGTAAACTTTTCGTGACTAATATTATTCTCAATCAAGTTGTCTGCGACAAACACAGCAGGGAGCTCACGGCAAAAATTGTGAAAATTTTTGCGCTCACTCGTCTACACTTCTATACTTAGTCGCTTGAACAAAGACGGGTTTGTGTAACGATAAAAATAGAAGCACGGAGTTGTGGAGGTGCCAATAGACTCATGCTGTGGGTACTTTCACCAAGCTTTTCCTGTTGTCCATGACATATTTCTGTTAACAATAAATTGTCGAAGCGCACTTTTTCGTACTGTGTTCCTTAGGACTACAGCCTTGCAATATGAACTTCAATCGACACTAGGAAAACTGTGTTGAAAGCTGAATTTCCATGATATGTCATTCAAATGGTCGCCTCAACTTTGACATGTTTTTAGTACTTTGCGGTGAACCGATGCAGATAGCTGGCGAAAAGAAAAATGCTTCTGCGTGCCCAGCTGTTTACTTGTCGTTGACGCTCGTCTAACTGAAGAACAGAAGAAAAAATGCTACGATTACAAACACCGACGGGTAAACCACTATCGTCTGGTCGCATCTTGAGCGCACGACTCGCAAATATACGCAATAAATCAAAAGGTGCGAGGGACGACAAACGCGTGCCCTTAAGTGAAAAAAAAAGAAACAAGGAAATGTTGGCCGGCAGCATTGCTGTAGCTGCACTGTCCGACGCCGCTGAACGCGCCCCCGACGCGCGCAGCGCCATCTAAACCGGCCGCCATATTTCACTGCAAGTTTGTGCGCTTCCTGTCCTCCGCCCGTCACACTGCCCCTTCTAGTCACCATACACTGAGCGTGTTCGACTGCAAAAACAAGAAAGCGAAATGCACACGCTGCTAACGTTACGTTCTCACCTCTGTGGTGGAGTAAAAGCAGAGGGCGTCAGCACTCGCTCTCTCTCTTTTTATAGTAGGGATAAGGCGTTTCATTTAATCACGACAAGCGAGAAGTACTCCAAGAAACGTGTAGCTGTGTCGAGTTCTCAAATTAGGCTCAATGTTGTCATAACGTTCGCTCCAGTGCCATCGCTCTTAAAGACATATGTACACTAAACTTCGTGTACCTCTATAATGCCTCAAAATGATGTCCCTGGTGTTTTCGCACTGTAGGTGCCTTGCGTAAGCTCTGATATGTGAACACTCGACATGTCCGCAAGTATGGTGTTATGAATTTGTACACTCTGCGCATTGTCGATGTAGGATTTTGAATCTGAGCACCAGCGACCGTGAAACACTGGTTTTAACACAACGAGTAATCGGGCACTTCCTTTCGCTCACTGGTGACACATCCCCTCCGCTGTATCCTTTTTTCCTCGCTCATACTGTGAGTCTCCAGTTATGTTCTCTTAATCACCCAGTAAATATATCAAACAAAAACTAAAGCACTGTCAATGACTTAACGTCACCAAGACTGCTTAGACAGCTCAGCTGGGGGCAAGGGTTTCAAGGTCACTATCACTATATCATGCAGCAGCGCGCTGAGGGCACGTGTGGGTAGAGGTTTGGTAGCAAGCGCAGGTCCGCTTTTTCCTGCGGCGCAACCCGAAACGTTTCTTTCTTTCTTTCTTTCTTTCTTTCTTTCTTTCTTTCTTTCTTTCTTTCTTTCTTTCTTTCTTTCTTTCTTTCTTTCTTTCTTTCTTCCTTTCTTTCTTTCTTTCTTTCTTTCTTTCTTTCTTCACTCGTGCTGTCATGTAGCACTATCACTTTTACAACCACTGTCATGTAGCAGAGGGATGAGGTGTGGCTAGCGGGGCGAGGGCTAGCGCGGGTGTCTTTCTCTCGTGCGCAAATCGAGACTTTCTTTCTTTCATTCTTTCTTTCTTCATTACACATACTTCGCAAAAAACGCTACATCCTAGGAGTCTGGGTAGTGCTTGAGTGGAGGGCTGTTTTCTCTTTTGTGTGACACCTGCGCTGTTATTCGTCAACGCACCGTGGGGATTTACCTCGATCCTAAACAGCTCAGCTGTTAAAAACTGGACCATATTTATCTCGCTCTTCGCAGTGGCTTTGAGTACGAGCTCGTGAGCGCATCCGAGTGGAACGTAAGTGCATACGACGCATCCGTGGTGCGCTAAAGAGAAAGAAAGAAGGAAAGAAAGTAGGGAAACAGAGAACGAAAGACAAGGAAAGAAACACACAGTAAAGAAAAAAGTAATATGATGAAGCCCTCTGCGTCTACATAAAGTCCCTAGATATTTTTTTCGTTGAAAGCGAAAAATCTAGGGACTTTAGGCCTTCATACGAGGGGCGGCATTACGTATATCGGCAATACGATGATGCGCGACGCAGTTGGAGGGCTGCGGATTAATTTCGACGCCGCCCCCACCCCCGTCTGTCTGTCTGTCTGTCTGTCTGTCTGTCTGTCTGTCTGTCTGTCTGTCTGTCTGTCCGCTCCCCCCCAGGTATGGATTTCACGTACACGTACACTTTCTTGGTTCTATATCAGTGGGATCACTCGAATGTTGGCTGGGACGCAATCTTGGCAGCCCGCAGCCGTAATAATTTATAGGACTGGTCTCTCTATTACAACACTGTAATAAACCACGTGCTGTTTCTACATGCGCAGCCAGACATGTCCCTTTTTTCCTTCTGCCGCGGCGGGTGTTTCGATACTTTTATTTCTTGGCGGCGCAGGCGGCAAGCACGAAATTAAACTTGATGATTGGCTCTCGACGGCCATTTATATCATCACCTGCCAGGTCGCCGTTCCTCGATGCCGCAGCAGCCGGCTTCAAGGGCTCCAGATATTAAAGCCCGCCTATATACGTAACCTTAAGATTGCCTATCGATTCGGGAAGGAATATTATACCATGTCGAGAGAGGCGCCAGTTGCGGTCTGTAATAGAGAGGAGAAAATTACGCGAAGATATAGCTATATAACTGATATAAGTTCGCTGATAGTGTACAGATTTTTTTGTTCGTTAAATCTTCTGTACCACCTCCTTATGCCCCCCTCTTTTCATTATTGTTTCTTTTACCTCAGCACTTCGCTTTATGAGCTAAGGATCTCGAGCGCAAGCTAAGCAAGCAAACAAAAGAAATACATTGCGCTTGCATTGAAGGCTGAACTGGACATTCGCGCTCCGCGAAGTGAGACCCACAGCGACTAATTGTATTCGGTTCGTTATATCGACTGTTCATCCTTCGTCGTGCTCACTTGCACGCCTTGAAAGAAGATGGAAGAGATAATTTTTGCCGCACTAATAGGCTCGGCCCTAGTTTGCGCCCCTCACTTGTCGCGGTCTCTCCTTTCGTTTTCTCTCTCCCTCTCGAACAATCTCGTTTTCCTTGTTTCGTCTTTTTTTCTTTTTTTCATATTGTCTGGCAGGCACGGCGCGAGCGGCTGCGTGCGATCGATGTTCGAGTGAGAAGGGAGCAGAGGTCAGCGCCATCGACTGCATGGACTCCGTTCTTCTGTCCGCACCGCGAACACAGACAAAAGAGGACGGGAGAGAAAGAGATGGGGTCTCGTGCACAAAGGCTGGCCTTTATTTCTGACAACTCGCTTCCTGAATTATGCAGGCTAGTTTGTTTTAGGCGGGCGATTATTTATTGCGAATCGCGGCGAGGCAGCACCTGCACTCCGCCTCTTTCCGCTACATGCTGCGTGGACATCGCACTGTCCGATCCCGCGTCGACCAGCGGCCGCTGCGTGCGCCCGTTCGACCACTGGAATTTGTTGCAGCGGCACTACTGGCCGCGACCTCGTTAGGCTTCGTACGAAGCTCCTGAACTTGTGCTGCTGAAACTTCCAGGTATCGCACACTGATCGTGCTGCTTGCTTGGCAGCGCGGTTGGTTCCCGAGCTTTCCGGGAAATGTATCGTGTGGATGCGCGAGCTATTGTCTAGTATAGCGAGATGAGCGCGATAGGGAAGGGGAAGGAAAAAAAAGGGTGCGGTTCCGGCGTGGCGTATGTCTTTGATAATAGTTTCTCGAGAAATTGAGACTCTTTGAGCTGTCCGTTTCGCGAGTACTGCACGAGCGAATATGCTCGAACAACAGGAAGGATGATTTTTCAACATTTTTTTCCTTGTGTTATTCAGGCTCGCTGACAATATGAGGTCAACGGTAAGAATAATAAAAACGGGCTGAAGAGCATGGGAGGTAAGGACGATGCGCTTTTCCCTTTTCAGGTCCCTGGAATGCGTAACGTATAATCTAAGAACACAGCCTCTACACTCTCAACACTACGCTATAAATAAATAAATAAATAAATAAATAAATAAATAAATAAATAAATAAATAAATAAATAAATACCACTGTGTGTTCAGGAAGCAATTCTGTATACGCCGACCAACGCGACCATCATAGGTTCTTCATGATTGCTTATCACTGATCATCTTTTTTTCTTCTGTTTTTCTTCTGTTGTCCTCCATTGTACAGTGAAATGAAGCGCACAATAGGTCACGTCGGGCGGGCCAATCGAGAAGCTTCAGCACGCTCTAGCCGAAAGGCGGGAGCGGGGTGTACGGTCCTCTAGAAGCCAGCTTCTTGCGTGTGACTGTATCGCACCGGGGTAAATTCAAGTTCAATAAAAAAGAAAAGAAAAAGAGTCAAAAATGAATTGTTTATTCATTTGAGCTGTTTCGTTTCCCGAACTTGTCACTTTTACATTGAACCGCATCTCATTTATTGTTTTCTTCTAATGAGAACTAGCTTAATGCTTTATTTCAATGAAATGTGGTTACCCTATAGGTAAAGCTTCCTTGCGGACTAGCCCATTTCTCGTTCATCCTACCGGTTTCACGAACGCTAGAAATGTCAGGGTGGTGAAGTTTAAAAGGGTGGTGACACGATCTCGAGGCGGGGCAAAGGGGACCTTTTTCGTGTTCATGGCATGCATTGTTAACGCTCACCACAAGAAAACACATATAATATATTTTAATTTTATTTTAATGTTTTCTGCGCCCAGCACGTTCAAGCCAGCCCCGTCGCAATGGACAGTACGATGACGTGTGAACGCAGTCGCCTAAAACCGTGCAAATCTTTGTCAGAGTCGCTGGACGACGAAGTCATCGTTGTTTGCGTGGAACGCGTGCAACTGACAGAAGCCGACGGAATTGCCGGGACTCCGTCATGAATTGCTATCCCCACGTGACTTAGATCTACGTCCGGCTGTGTTCATGCGTCACAATGATACCCCCCCTGGAGATCAAAACCGAAAGTGGGTTTTTAAAATAACCTTGTTAAAAATATATTTGTTGCGTTATGAGGTACCGCGACACTTTTTCTAAGTTTCTTGAAGTCGGTGCCTTTATTTGGAGCAATAACACCAAAATACCTAAAATTCGTGTAGTAGTCATTTAACCCTCGATTCTCAGTGGTTGTATATAAATAAACAAGGAACCGTAAATTAGGACTGCTGGTTAATTATCTATACATGGCTGCACGAGCGTTTTTGCATTCGGCACGCGCGGAATGCGACCGCAGCGGTTTGAAATGATCTTGTGAATTCTTTCTAAAGTATATTTGCACAGCTCAACAGTATACGAGTACTTCATGGTCTCAGAAAAAGCGCCGCGAAATCATTCCAGCACCCTAGCATGGCCAAAAACCGAATAAGTCAATTTCGCAATTCTTTTGCATGCATGTGTAGCCTATGGAGCAACGCATCTCACTTAGCCGCCGCGGTGGCATCGCGGCCACTGCTAAGCACGAGGCTCGGAGTTGATCGAGGCAGCTACATTTCGGCTGGGACGAATAGCAAAAAAGCTTGTGTTCTTGTAGCAAGGCACGCACAGACAGAAGGTAGGATTTAGAGAGGACACATGCACAGCGCACAGGAAGATTGCCCGTCGATGGTTTTCGTCAGCGCGGTATTCGCGGCAGTAGTCCCCGATGAAATTAAAAGAGAGAGAAAGAGAAACCAGGAAGAGCCTCCAAAGATTGACAGAGGCATGCTAAGGCGCTTCCTAATTGTAAGTCTTAACCCCTAACCTGCAGCAAACATCTGAGTGCTACATGATGTTTTTTTTTTTCTTTTCAAATTCACGCCGCTAAATATTTTTTGGTACCTTTAGCCCGACTTTTTGGAACGGACACAACTGATTTCGCAAGTTACAAGGATACTTGGACGAGGAAGCAAGTAGTGCGACTTGATCCAGACAAAACGGGTAAGCCCAACACGTGATCGTCAGAGGAAAATCTCGCGGGATGTTTTAATCTTCCTGCGGTGCAGCAGAGCGATGGCAGAGTTACCGAGGATGTGTGCATTATTGATGAACTTGAAACAACCAAATATCCTGGCCAAACAAGCTGTGCCTTGAGAACTTGTGTGTCGGGCTGAGTTTGCAATGCAGAAAACCAACTGATTCAATTGATGTAGAAAAATCAGCTACCGAGACAGTTCAACGCACTTCACCAGAAGAACGCTGGGCTTGAAACCCGGTGTGCACTAAGCCTCCCCAGATGCCATTCAGTACCCGCAGTTGTCGTAGTAGTATTATATGCGCAACTACAATTCCGAGGCGTGTGCGCAAGGAACCTTGCAAACCTATGCAGATGAGGCTTTGCTATAAGGATCCCCTAACTGCTCCTTTAAAGAAAGTATGATAACTTTGTGCGGCTAAAATATTTTAGGCAAGCAGCTATTGTATGCATAGGTAAGTCTTGTACACCTCGACAAATAGGAATGAACGAATGTCCAGCGCTCGCAGATAACCGAAGTATGGATCGCCCAGGCGACATTTTGGGCGCCTCTTCATGTGTTGGCACTTTTTGTGAAAAAGACTGCAAATATGAATTTAGACCATTTACCTGCACTGCTACCAGTTTGCAAGTCTGGATGCATTGAAAAGGTCAAGTTATACATCAGAAAAGGTCATTTTTCTGCTGTGTAAGGGAGTAGAGCTAGCGCTGTGGGTGTAGTCCACCCTACGCAATGTCACAATTTGCTTCTTTTGAGTTCATGTTTACACTCTTAGCACGGTAACCATTACTTAATTTTACAGGTACAGAAAAAGGTGTTGTTATGTGGGGTTTAACGCCCAAAACGAGCTCTGATTATGAGAGACGCCGTAGTGGAGGGCTCCGGAAATTTTGACCACCTGGGGTTCTTTAACGTGCACTGACATCGCACAGCACACGGGCCTCAACATTTCGCCTCCATCGAAATGCAGCCGCCGCAGCCGGGATTCGATCCCGCGACCCTCGAATCAGCAGCCGGGTACCGTGGCCACTACACCACCGTGGCGGGTCACAGAAAAAGGTGAAAATAGGCTCCTTTACTAAAGGTTAAAGCACTTTAACCTTTAGTAAAGTAGCATATTTTCGCATTTTTGTGTACGTATAAAATAAACTAAAGGTTACCGTGCTAAGAGTGTAATACACACGCCACGGAAGTTTGGATGTCTCGCTGCTAAGCTCCAGAACGCAGGTTCGATTTCCGTCCACGGCGACCGCAATTTCTATAGGGACGAAATACGACAGCAACCACGTCCGTAGACTTAGGAGCACGTTGAAGAACTTCAGATGGTCAAAATTAATTCGAAGTATGGCGTACCTCACAACCGTAACGTGGTTTTGGCAAAGCACCCCACAAATGTTTAATATTCCGGAAGGAAATGCAAAACGTTCGCCTTTTATTAGGCGACGGCCCCTCCGCGCTACAGCAGAGCACCTCGCGCGGGCGCAACCTCTCCCCTGTGTTCGCGAATGGAACGCTCCCCACTGCGGGCCGGTTACGGGCCGGCGGCTTTGAGCGTCTCCACGCTAGTCGAAGCTGGGAGTCCTCAAGGGCAGCATGGTCGCTCGCCACGCCGTTGCAGCCGCAGCTGGTGTGTGAAACCAGTGCCATGCTCCGCACCTTTGAAGGGCAGCAGCCGTCAAGGTGGACGATGTCTGTCTCCTCGTGTAGTCGCGACCCTCTTGACGTCGTCCATTTGTGTCACATCGACCTCGGACAGACGCCTCGTCTATCGTGCCGTCTCGGACATGCGTCAATGACTTCTTCTTCTCGTGGACACCCGGACAGCACCGAGGTGCTTGTCACTCACCGGAATAGTAAAGGCAGACGAATTGTAGCGACGGGGTCGTCGTGGTCGGGCCATTTGTTGTTGCTGTTACTGCCGCAGCAAATGTCATTCTGTCTACTCGACGCTCGGGCCGTCAGTGAGTTTTGATTTCTTCTGCTGCAGATCCCGCGAAGGCACGACACAGTGCGTGTGCGCACCCCATTTCTGAACGTGACACTGACAGGGGACTCCCGGACTTCACCAGTGACGACGCTCGACAGTTACAGTCACGTGATTGTTGCTTCTGGGCATCGGAATTACGGCGCCGATCGTTTCCTTTTTTGTCTTACCAACGTTAAAGCGGTGTCCAGATCTCACGCTCTCAAGAGCTGCTGAATGACGCCAGAGTTTTCAAGCCTAGTCTTTGCAGCGCTGCCATATTCTACACAGTTTCGATGGCGGTAAAGAAGCGCGCACACCATGCGGTGACAACAGAAAAGAGGGTGGCTATCATCGTCGACATCGAAAGTGGTGGTCAGACGCAATCGGCGCTCACAGTCAAACGTGGGGTCCCGCAAAGCACCTTGGTGAGGATCCTGCAGGACGAAGGGAGGTTGTCCCGCCTTCGAAAGTTCGCCATTGAGGCCTCGAAAAAAATGCGGCGACACGGTGTCCATGAGACGCTGGAATGTGCCTGGTGGTGTGGCTGATGAGAGACCGCAGTCCCAACATCCTCATGAATCCTCCACTTATCCGTGCCAAAGCAGAATAATTTGTTCTTCATCTTGCAATAGAGGACTTCTTGTGCTGTAAGGGCTGGTTGACGATGTTTAAAGATATATATATGACCTCGTTTTCCGCACTTCTTTGGAAGGAGCTGCAGCAGCTGATGCAATTGCATGTACAACTGGTGGACGGGATGGCTCCTCCGCATCCCGCTCCGGTGCAGGGCCGACGACATCTTCAGTGTGGATAAAACGACACTTTAAGCTTCTGCTGTCGAGATGCTTTACTTTTCAAGGAGGCCAATGCACTGGCGGCAAACTCAGCATACAAAGGAGCACTGTTCTCGTCGGCGTGAACCTGTCGGTTTGTGAGAAGCTGCAGATGCTAGTGACAGAAAAATCGAAAGATGTCTGCTGCTTTAAAGGAATAGCAAACTTGCCTGTCTCCCGCAAGTAAAAGAACAAAGCGTGGATGACACAGGCTCTTTTCAGCGGCCAGCTTCTTCAAGGAGGAAGCGTTATTTTAGCGGCAAAGAAGGAGGCTAATTTTTCGCGTTGATAACCGCCTTGGACATGCAACGGTAGTTGGGCTGAAGTCAATTCAGTTGAAGTTCCTACGAGCTAATACCACGGCGCTGCTACAGAGTGCCGTGATTATCGATATAGCTTTCACGTCCCGCTTCCACAAGGGCTTCCTGTAGAGCAGTGAGCATTCAAAAAAGTCCCACTGGACTTTGATGAGTGTGTCCACTCAGACATTGATATCGCAACTTGCCCTGAAAACACAGTAGAGAATATTGTTACAGAAGTCTATTATGAAGAAAAGGAGGAGCCAGAAGAGGCATGAGGCGAGGTAGCGACTACAAAGTTGCCACACTTCAAGTAGCAGAGTCTGCGTTACAAGCGCTCAAGACGTTTTCACAGAAACAGGATGCGAAATGTTCTAGCAAAGATTGTGTTCCACGGAGAGAGCGTTTCTAAAAAGATGGTTTGAAGGACTATAGCAGGCTAAATTATGCACACTTTTGAAGGCATGGTGAATAAGTGGCTACATAATAAATTTTATGAATGCTGGTGCCAAAGGTCTTTGTAATTTTCTCGCCTTTCTTTAAAGGGCTATTTGCCTTGTACACCATTGCAATTTTTTTTAATAATGTCTCGCATGGAGGAAGGAAATGACTGAGGAGAGGCTGTGACGTCACTTTTTGTGAAGCCGGCTTTAGAGCCTCTGAGATCGGCCATGCGCCGGCTCTCCGCCATATTAAAGGGACGTGGCGCATGCGCATCGCAGAATCCTAAACCAACGCTCCGCTACTCGCGGGGAAAGGTTGTGGGGGGTCGCGTGGCTGCGATCATCGCGCGTGCCGAATTCACGAGATAGCGCGAAGCATAGCAACGAAGAATGTTGCTTCCG
>JABSTT010004846.1:0-14209 GCA_013339685.2 Hyalomma asiaticum
GTTTTCAGTGAAACTTCGTCTCGAACAAAAATTGCAATAAAAGCGTTTTCTGGCATCGCATAACATTCTTCAACTTATTACTCGTGTTCCTGATTAATAATACACTACTAATATTTTCACGAAAATGGCACTCGGAGGTAAGTCTATAGTCTTCGATATTTAGTGAATTTCGTCTCGACCAGAAATCGCAATAAAGGAGTTTTCTCGCATTGCATAATATTTTTCTAGTTATTACGTGTGTTCCTAGTTAATAATACGCTGCTAATAATTTAGACGAAAAGGGCACTTGGAGGTAAGTCTATAGTCTTGGGTTTTCAGTGAAACTTCGTCTCGAACAAAAATTGCAATAAAAGCGTTTTCTGGCATCGCATAACATTCTTCTACTTATTACGCGTGTTCCTGATTAATAATACACTACTAATAATTTTCACGAAAATGGCACTCGGAGGTAAGTCTATAGTCTTGGATTTTTAGTGAAATTTCGTCTCGACCAGAAATCGCAATAAAAGAGTTTTCTCGCATTGCATAATATTTTTCTACTTATTACGTGTGTTCCTAGTTCATAATACGCTGCTAATAATTTAGACGAAAAGGGCACTTGGAGGTAAGTCTATAGTCTTGGGTTTTCAGTGAAACTTCGTCTCGAACAAAGATTGCAATAAAAGCGTTTTCTGGCATCGCATAACATTCTTCAACTTATTACTCGTGTTCCTGATTAATAATACACTACTAATAATTTTCACGAAAATGGCACTCGGAGGTAAGTCTATAGTCTTGGATTTTTAGTGAAATTTCGACTCGACCAGAAGTCGCAATAAAAGAGTTTTCTCCCATTGCATAATATTTTTCTACTTATTGCGTGTGTTCCTAGTTAATAATACGCTGCGAATAATTTAGACGAAAATGGCACTTGGAGGTAAGTCTAAAGTCTCGGGTTTTCAGTGAAACTTCGTCTCGAACGAAAATTGCAATAAAAGCGTTTTCTGGCATCGCATAACATTCTTCTATTTATTACGTGTGTTCCTGATTAATTATATCCTACTAATAATTTTCACGAAAATGGCACTCGGAGGTAGTCTATAGTCTTGGATATTTAGTGAAATTTCGTCTCGACCAGAAATCGCAATAAAAGAGTTTTCTCGCATTGCATAATATTTTTCTACTTATTACGTGTGTCCTAGTTAATAATACGCTGCTAATAATTAGACGAAAAGGGCACTTGGAGGTAAGTCTATAGTCTTGGGTTTTCAGTGAAACTTCGTCTCGAACAAAGATTGCAATAAAAGCGTTTTCTGGCATCGCATAACATTCTTCAACTTATACTCGTGTTCCTGATTATAATACACTACTAATAATTTTCACGAAAATGGCACTCGGAGGTAAGTCTATAGTCTTGGATTTTTAGTGAAATTTCGACTCGACCAGAAGTCGCAATAAAAGAGTTTTCTCCCATTGCATAATATTTTTCTACTTATTGCGTGTGTTCCTACTTAATAATACGCTGCGAATAATTTAGACGAAAATGGCACTTCCTAGTTAATAATACGCTGCTATAATTTAGACGAAAATGGCACTTGAGGTAAGTCTATAGTCGGGTTTCAGTGAAACTTCGTCTCGAACGAAAATTGCAATAAAAGCGTTTTCTGGCATCGCATAACATTCTTCTATTTATTACGAGTGTTCCTGATTAATTATATGCTACTAATAATTTTCACGAAAATGGCACTTGGAGGTAAGTCTATAGTCTTGGATTTTTAGTGAAATGTCGTCACGACCAGAAATCGCAATAAAAGTGTTTTCTCGCATTGCATAATATTTTTCTGCTTATTACGTGTGTTCCTAGTTAATAATACGCTGCTAATAATTTTGACGAAAATGGCACTCGGAGGTAAGTCTATAGACGATTTTCCGCAGCTAGTTTGTCTAAGCAAACTAGATGGCGCCACCGCACCGAAGCACCATATGGCCTTCCCCCTCGGCGGCGCGTTCATGATGTGGCGTGTGGCGTCCGTTGCCCTGGCCTACGGCGAGAAGCGGGCGGCCGTCGGCGACGGTGAAGAGGAAGTAGAAAGGGGAAGGCCATTAGATCACGTGTTCAAACATGGCAGCGCCCGTTCGCCGCTGCGGAAAAGCGTCTATAGTCTCGGGTTTTTAGTGAAATTTCAACTCGACTAGAAATCGCAAGAAAAGCGTTCTCTGGCATCCCATACGATTCCTCTACTTATTACGAGTGTCGCCGAATAATAATACGCTGCTGATAATTTTGAGGAAAGTGGCCATCGGAGGTAAGTCTTGGGTTTTTAGTGAAATTTTGTCTCGACCAGAAATCGCAATAAAAGCATTTTGTCGCATCGCATAACATTATTCTACTTATTAGGCGTGTGCCTGATTAATAATACGCTGCTCGATCAATTGGTCGCGGGCGCATTTTTCTCAAGGATACCAAGTCGATAGCCTTGCGAAATAATCAAAATCGAGTAAAGTACGATATTCTCTTATTCCAGGCAGTTTCGTCTTATTTGATCAGCGACGCATTTTTCTAAAAAATACCAAGTCTATAGCCTTGGATATTAAGAGAAATGTCGTCACGACCAGAATCGCAATAAAAGAGTTTTCTCGCATTGCATAATATTTTTCTACTTATTACGTGTGTTCCTAGTTGATAATACGCTGCGAATAATTTAGACGAAAAGGGCACTTGGAGGTAAGTCTATAGTCTTGGGTTTTCAGTGAAACTTCGTCTCGAAGAAAAATTGCAATAAAAGCGTTTTCTGGCATCGCATAACATTGTTCAACTTATTACTCGTGTTCCTGATTAATAATACACTACTAATAATTTTCACGAAAATGGCACTCGGAGGTAAGTCTATAATCTTGGGTTTTCAGTGAAACTTCGTCTCGAACAAAGATTGCAATAAAAGCGTTTTCTGGCATCGCATAATATTTTTCTACTTATTACGTGTGTTCCTAGTTAATAATACGCTGCTAATAATTTAGACGAAAATGGCACTTGGAGGTAAGTCTATAGTCGGGTTTTCAGTGAAACTTCGTCTCGAACGAAAATTGCAATAAAAGCGTTTTCTGGCATCGCATACATTCTTCTATTTATTACGAGTGTTCCTGATTAATTATATGCTACTAATAATTTTCACGAAAATGGCACTTGGAGGTAAGTCTATAGTCTTGGATTTTTAGTGAAATGTCGTCACGACCAGAAATCGCAATAAAAGTGTTTTCTCGCATTGCATAATATTTTTCTGCTTATTACGTGTGTTCCTAGTTATAATACGCTGCTAATAATTTTGACGAAAATGGCACTCGGAGGTAAGTCTATAGACGATTTTCCGCAGCTAGTTTGTCTAAGCAAACTAGATGGCGCCACCGCACCGAAGCACCATATGGCCTTCCCCCGGCGGCGTTCATGATGTGGCGTGTGGCGTCCGTTGCCCTGGCCTACGGCGAGAAGCGGGCGGCCGTCGGCGACGGTGAAGAGGAAGTAGAAGGGGAAGGCCATTAGATCACGTGTTCAAACATGGCAGCGCCCGTTCGCCGCTGCGGAAAAGCGTCTATAGTCTCGGGTTTTTAGTGAAATTTCAACTCGACTAGAAATCGCAAGAAAAGCGTTCTCTGGCATCCCATACGATTCCTCTACTTATTACGAGTGTCGCCGAATAATAATACGCTGCTGATAATTTTGAGGAAAGTGGCCATCGGAGGTAAGTCTTGGGTTTTTAGTGAAATTTTGTCTCGACCAGAAATCGCAATAAAAGCATTTTGTCGCATCGCATAACATTATTCTACTTATTAGGCGTGTGCCTGATTAATAATACGCTGCTCGATCAATTTGGTCGCGGGCGCATTTTTCTCAAGGATACCAAGTCGATAGCCTTGCGAAATAATCAAAATCGAGTAAAGTACGATATTCTCTTATTCCAGGCAGTTTCGTCTTATTTGATCAGCGACGCATTTTTCTAAAAAATACCAAGTCTATAGCCTTGGGAATTGAATCAAAATCGACTAAAATGGAAATTCCTCTCATTCCAGCCAGTTTCGTTCGATTTGATCGAGGACGCATTTTTCTAAAGATTCCTAGTCGATACCTTGGGAATTGTTTCAAAATCGACTAAAATAGGAATTCTCTCATTCCAGCCAGTTCCGTTCATTGATTGGGGGGCGCAGTTTCTTCAAACATACCAATATAGCCGAGAAGTTAATCATAAAGGGCTAAAATACGATATTACCTTATTCGAGCCAGTTTCGTCCTGTTTGATCGAGGGCGCGTTTTTCTTAAAATACCAAATCTATAGCCCTGGGAAAATAAAGTATAATAAATACGATAATCTCTTAATCCAGCCATTGTCGTCGGATTTGATCGGGGGCGCATTTTACACAAAAATACCAAGTCTATTCTAGCCTTGGGAAATTAATCAAAATCCAGTAAAATACGATATTTTCTTATTCCAGCCAGTTTCGTTCGATTTGATCGGGGGCGCATTTTTCTTCAAAAATACCAAGTCTTTGGCCTTGTGAAATTAATCAAAATAGAGTAAAATACGATATTCTCTCAGTGCAGCCACTTTCATTCGATTTGATTGGGGGCGCCATTTTCCTAAAGATACCAAGTCTATATTTTGGGAAATTAATCAAAATGGGCTAAAATACGAAATTCTCTCATTGCAGCCAGTTTCGCCCAATTTGATCGGGGGCGCATTTTTCTAAAGATTCCTAGTCTATAGCCTTGGGAATTGTTTCAAAATCGACTAAAATAGGAAATTCTCTCATTCCAGCCAGTTCCGTTCATTTGATTGGGGGCGCATTTTTCTTCAAAAATACCAATATAGCCTAGGAAGTTAATCATAAAGGGCTAAAATACGATATTACCTTATTCGAGCCAGTTTCGTCCTGTTTGATCGAGGGCGCGTTTTTCTTAAAATACCAAATCTATAGCCCTGGGAAAATAAAGTAGAATAAAATACGATAATCTCTTAATCCAGCCAGTGTCGTCGGATTTGATCGGGGGCGCATTTTACACAAAAATACCAGTCTATTCTAGCCTTGGGAAATTAATCAAAATCCAGTAAAATACGATATTTTCTTATTCCAGCCAGTTTCGTTCGATTTGATCGGGGGCGCATTTTCCTTCAAAATACCAAGTCTTTGGCCTTGTGAAATTAATCAAAATAGAGTAAAATACGATATTCTCTCAGTGCAGCCACTTTCATTCGATTTGATTGGGGGCGCCATTTTCCTAAAGATACCAAGTCTATATTTTGGGAAATTAATCAAAATGGGCTAAAATACGAAATTCTCTCATTGCAGCCAGTTTCGCCCAATTTGATCGGGGGCGCATTATTCTTAAATATACCCAGTATATAGCCTTGGGAATTCAATCAAATGGACTAAAGCAGGAAATTCTCTCATTCCAGCCAGTTTCATTCGATTTGATTGGGGGCGCAATTTTCCTATAAATACCACGTCTTTACCTTGGGAAATTGATCAACATCGGCTAAAATACGAAATTCGCTCATTCCAGCCACTTTCGTTTCGATTTGATTGGGAGCGCAATTTTCCTAAAAATACCAAGTCTATACCTTGGGAAATTAATCAAAATCGACTAAAGTACGAAATTCTCTTATTCCAGCCAGCTCCGATCGATTTCATCGGGGCCCCGCCACGGTGGTCTAGTGGCTAAGGTACTCGGCTGCTGATCCGAGGGTCGCGGGATCGAATCCCGGCCGCGGCGGCTGCATTTCGATGGAGGCGAAATGTTGAGGCCCGTGTGCTGTGCGATGTCAGTGCACGTTAAAGAACCCCAGGTGGTCGAAATTTCCGGAGCCCTCCACTACGGCGTCTCTCATAATCAGAACTGGTTTTGGGACGTAAAACCCCACAAAACAACAACGATTTCATCGGGGGCGCATTTTTCTCAAATATACAAGGTATATAGCCTTGGGAAATTAATCAATATCGACTAAATACCATATTCTCTTAATCCAGACACATTCGATCGATTTCATCGGGGGCGCATTTTTCTCAAATATACCAAGTCTATAGCTTCGGAAAATTAATCAAAATCGACTAAAATACGATATTCTCTTATTCCAGCCAGTTTCGTCTTATTTGATCAGGGACGCATTTTTCTCAATTATACCAAGTCTGTAGCTTTGGGAAATTAATGAAAATCGACTAAAATACGATATTCTCTTATTCTAGCCAGCTTCGATCGATTTCATCGGGGGCGCAATTTTCTCAAATATACCAAGTCTATAGCCTTGGGAAATTAATCAAAATCGACTAAAATACCATATTCTCTTAATCCAGCTACCTTCGATCGATTTCATCGGGGGCGCATTTTTGTCAAATATACCAAGTCTATAGCCTTGGGATATTAATCAAAATCGACTAAAATACGATATTCTCTTATTCCAGCCAGCTTCGATCGATTTCATCGGGGGCGCATTTTTCTCAAATATACCAAGTCTATAGCCTTGGGAAATTAATCAAAATCGACTAAAATACCATATTCTCCTAATCCAGCCACCTTCGATCGATTTCATCGGGGGCGCATTTTTGTCAAATATACCAAGTCTATAGCCTTGGGATATTAATCAAAATCGACTAAAATACGATATTCTCTTATTCCAGCCAGCTTCGATCGATTTCATCGGGGGCGCATTTTTCTCAAATATACCAAGTCTATAGCCTTGGAAATTAATCAAACTCGACTAAAATAGGATATTCTCTTATTCCAGCCAGCTTTGATTGATTTCATCGGGGGCGCATTTTTCTCAAATATACAAGGTATATAGCCTTGGGAAATTAATCAAAATCGACTAAAATACCATATTCTCTTAATCCAGCCACCTTCGATCGATTTCATCGGGGGCGCAATTTTCTCAAACATACCAAGTCTATAGCATTGGAAAATTAATCAAAATCGACTAAAATACGATATTCTCTTATTCCAGCCAGCTTCGATCGATTTCATCGGGGGCGCATTTTTCTCAAATATACTGTCTGTAGCTTTGGGAAATTAATGAAAATCGACTAAAATACGATATTCTCTTATTCCAGCCAGCTTCGATCGATTTCATCGGGGGCGCAATTTTCTCAAACATACCAAGTCTATAGCATTGGAAAATTAATCAAAATCGACTAAAATACGATATTCTCTTATTCCAGCCAGCTTCGATCGATTTCATCGGGGGCGCATTTTTCTAAAATATACCAAGTCTATAGTCTTGGGAAATTAATCAAAATGGACTAATTACGATATTCTCCTATTCCACCCCTCTTCGATCGATTTCATCGATCGAATATCGTATTTTAGTCGATTTTAATTAATTTCCCAAGGCTATAGACTTGGTATATTTGAGAAAAATGCGCCCCCGATGAAATCGATCGAAGCTGGCTGGAATAAGAGAATATCGTATTTTAGTCGATTTTAATTAATTTCCCAAGGCTATAGACTTGGTATATTTGAGAAAAATGCGCCCCCGATGAAATCGATCGAAGCTGGCTGGAATAAGAGAATATCGTATTTTAGTCGATTTTAATTAATTTCCCAAGGCTATAGACTTGGTATATTTGAGAAAAATGTGCCCCCGATGAAATCGATCGAAGCTGGCTGGAATAAGAGAATATCGTATTTTAGTGGATTTTAATTAATTTCCCAAGGCTATAGACTTGGTATATTTGAGAAAAATGTGCCCCCGATGAAATCGATCGAAGCTGGCTGGAATAAGAGAATATCGTATTTTAGTGGATTTTAATTAATTTCCCAAGGCTATAGACTTGGTATATTTGAGAAAAATGTGCCCCCGATGAAATCGATCGAAGCTGGCTGGAATAAGAGAATATCGTATTTTAGTGGATTTTAATTAATTTCCCAAGGCTATAGACTTGGTATATTTGAGAAAAATGTGCCCCCGATGAAATCGATCGAAGCTGGCTGGAATAAGAGAATATCGTATTTTAGTCGATTTTAATTAATTTCCCAAGGCTATAGACTTGGTATATTTGAGAAAAATGTGCCCCCGATGAAATCGATCGAAGCTGGCTGGAATAAGAGAATATCGTATTTTAGTGGATTTTAATTAATTTCCCAAGGCTATAGACTTGGTATATTTGAGAAAAATGTGCCCCCGATGAAATCGATCGAAGCTGGCTGGAATAAGAGAATATCGTATTTTAGTGGATTTTAATTAATTTCCCAAGGCTATAGACTTGGTATATTTGAGAAAAATGTGCCCCCGATGAAATCGATCGAAGCTGGCTGGAATAAGAGAATATCGTATTTTAGTGGATTTTAATTAATTTCCCAAGGCTATAGACTTGGTATATTTGAGAAAAATGTGCCCCCGATGAAATCGATCGAAGCTGGCTGGAATAAGAGAATATCGTATTTTAGTCGATTTTAATTAATTTCCCAAGGCTATAGACTTGGTATATTTGAGAAAAATGTGCCCCCGATGAAATCGATCGAAGCTGGCTGGAATAAGAGAATATCGTATTTTAGTGGATTTTAATTAATTTCCCAAGGCTATAGACTTGGTATATTTGAGAAAAATGTGCCCCCGATGAAATCGATCGAAGCTGGCTGGAATAAGAGAATATCGTATTTTAGTGGATTTTAATTAATTTCCCAAGGCTATAGACTTGGTATATTTGAGAAAAATGTGCCCCCGATGAAATCGATCGAAGCTGGCTGGAATAAGAGAATATCGTATTTTAGTGGATTTTAATTAATTTCCCAAGGCTATAGACTTGGTATATTTGAGAAAAATGTGCCCCCGATGAAATCGATCGAAGCTGGCTGGAATAAGAGAATATCGTATTTTAGTGGATTTTAATTAATTTCCCAAGGCTATAGACTTGGTATATTTGAGAAAAATGTGCCCCCGATGAAATCGATCGAAGCTGGCTGGAATAAGAGAATATCGTATTTTAGTGGATTTTAATTAATTTCCCAAGGCTATAGACTTGGTATATTTGAGAAAAATGTGCCCCCGATGAAATCGATCGAAGCTGGCTGGAATAAGAGAATATCGTATTTTAGTGGATTTTAATTAATTTCCCAAGGCTATAGACTTGGTATATTTGAGAAAAATGTGCCCCCGATGAAATCGATCGAAGCTGGCTGGAATAAGAGAATATCGTATTTTAGTGGATTTTAATTAATTTCCCAAGGCTATAGACTTGGTATATTTGAGAAAAATGTGCCCCCGATGAAATCGATCGAAGCTGGCTGGAATAAGAGAATATCGTATTTTAGTGGATTTTAATTAATTTCCCAAGGCTATAGACTTGGTATATTTGAGAAAAATGTGCCCCCGATGAAATCGATCGAAGCTGGCTGGAATAAGAGAATATCGTATTTTAGTGGATTTTAATTAATTTCCCAAGGCTATAGACTTGGTATATTTGAGAAAAATGTGCCCCCGATGAAATCGATCGAAGCTGGCTGGAATAAGAGAATATCGTATTTTAGTGGATTTTAATTAATTTCCCAAGGCTATAGACTTGGTATATTTGAGAAAAATGTGCCCCCGATGAAATCGATCGAAGCTGGCTGGAATAAGAGAATATCGTATTTTAGTGGATTTTAATTAATTTCCCAAGGCTATAGACTTGGTATATTTGAGAAAAATGTGCCCCCGATGAAATCGATCGAAGCTGGCTGGAATAAGAGAATATCGTATTTTAGTGGATTTTAATTAATTTCCCAAGGCTATAGACTTGGTATATTTGAGAAAAATGTGCCCCCGATGAAATCGATCGAAGCTGGCTGGAATAAGAGAATATCGTATTTTAGTGGATTTTAATTAATTTCCCAAGGCTATAGACTTGGTATATTTGAGAAAAATGTGCCCCCGATGAAATCGATCGAAGCTGGCTGGAATAAGAGAATATCGTATTTTAGTGGATTTTAATTAATTTCCCAAGGCTATAGACTTGGTATATTTGAGAAAAATGTGCCCCCGATGAAATCGATCGAAGCTGGCTGGAATAAGAGAATATCGTATTTTAGTGGATTTTAATTAATTTCCCAAGGCTATAGACTTGGTATATTTGAGAAAAATGTGCCCCCGATGAAATCGATCGAAGCTGGCTGGAATAAGAGAATATCGTATTTTAGTGGATTTTAATTAATTTCCCAAGGCTATAGACTTGGTATATTTGAGAAAAATGTGCCCCCGATGAAATCGATCGAAGCTGGCTGGAATAAGAGAATATCGTATTTTAGTCGATTTTAATTAATTTCCCAAGGCTATAGACTTGGTATATTTGAGAAAAATGTGCCCCCGATGAAATCGATCGAAGCTGGCTGGAATAAGAGAATATCGTATTTTAGTGGATTTTAATTAATTTCCCAAGGCTATAGACTTGGTATATTTGAGAAAAATGTGCCCCCGATGAAATCGATCGAAGCTGGCTGGAATAAGAGAATATCGTATTTTAGTCGATTTTAATTAATTTCCCAAGGCTATAGACTTGGTATATTTGAGAAAAATGTGCCCCCGATGAAATCGATCGAAGCTGGCTGGAATAAGAGAATATCGTATTTTAGTGGATTTTAATTAATTTCCCAAGGCTATAGACTTGGTATATTTGAGAAAAATGTGCCCCCGATGAAATCGATCGAAGCTGGCTGGAATAAGAGAATATCGTATTTTAGTGGATTTTAATTAATTTCCCAAGGCTATAGACTTGGTATATTTGAGAAAAATGTGCCCCCGATGAAATCGATCGAAGCTGGCTGGAATAAGAGAATATCGTATTTTAGTGGATTTTAATTAATTTCCCAAGGCTATAGACTTGGTATATTTGAGAAAAATGTGCCCCCGATGAAATCGATCGAAGCTGGCTGGAATAAGAGAATATCGTATTTTAGTGGATTTTAATTAATTTCCCAAGGCTATAGACTTGGTATATTTGAGAAAAATGTGCCCCCGATGAAATCGATCGAAGCTGGCTGGAATAAGAGAATATCGTATTTTAGTGGATTTTAATTAATTTCCCAAGGCTATAGACTTGGTATATTTGAGAAAAATGTGCCCCCGATGAAATCGATCGAAGCTGGCTGGAATAAGAGAATATCGTATTTTAGTCGGATTTTAATTAATTTCCCAAGGCTATAGACTTGGTATATTTGAGAAAAATGTGCCCCCGATGAAATCGATCGAAGCTGGCTGGAATAAGAGAATATCGTATTTTAGTCGGATTTTAATTAATTTCCCAAGGCTATAGACTTGGTATATTTGAGAAAAATGTGCCCCGATGAAATCGATCGAAGCTGGCTGGAATAAGAGAATATCGTATTTTAGTGGATTTTAATTAATTTCCCAAGGCTATAGACTTGGTATATTTGAGAAAAATGTGCCCCCGATGAAATCGATCGAAGCTGGCTGGAATAAGAGAATATCGTATTTTAGTCGATTTTAATTAATTTCCCAAGGCTATAGACTTGGTATATTTGAGAAAATGTGCCCCCGATGAAATCGATCGAAGCTGGCTGGAATAAGAGAATATCGTATTTTAGTGGATTTTAATTAATTTCCCAAGGCTATAGACTTGGTATATTTGAGAAAAATGTGCCCCCGATGAAATCGATCGAAGCTGGCTGGAATAAGAGAATATCGTATTTTAGTGGATTTTAATTAATTTCCCAAGGCTATAGACTTGGTATATTTGAGAAAAATGTGCCCCCGATGAAATCGATCGAAGCTGGCTGGAATAAGAGAATATCGTATTTTAGTCGATTTTAATTAATTTCCCAAGGCTATAGACTTGGTATATTTGAGAAAAATGTGCCCCCGATGAAATCGATCGAAGCTGGCTGGAATAAGAGAATATCGTATTTTAGTCGGATTTTAATTAATTTCCCAAGGCTATAGACTTGGTATATTTGAGAAAAATGTGCCCCCGATGAAATCGATCGAAGCTGGCTGGAATAAGAGAATATCGTATTTTAGTGGATTTTAATTAATTTCCCAAGGCTATAGACTTGGTATATTTGAGAAAAATGTGCCCCCGATGAAATCGATCGAAGCTGGCTGGAATAAGAGAATATCGTATTTTAGTGGATTTTAATTAATTTCCCAAGGCTATAGACTTGGTATATTTGAGAAAAATGTGCCCCCGATGAAATCGATCGAAGCTGGCTGGAATAAGAGAATATCGTATTTTAGTGGATTTTAATTAATTTCCCAAGGCTATAGACTTGGTATATTTGAGAAAAATGTGCCCCCGATGAAATCGATCGAAGCTGGCTGGAATAAGAGAATATCGTATTTTAGTGGATTTTAATTAATTTCCCAAGGCTATAGACTTGGTATATTTGAGAAAAATGTGCCCCCGATGAAATCGATCGAAGCTGGCTGGAATAAGAGAATATCGTATTTTAGTGGATTTTAATTAATTTCCCAAGGCTATAGACTTGGTATATTTGAGAAAATGTGCCCCCGATGAAATCGATCGAAGCTGGCTGGAATAAGAGAATATCGTATTTTAGTGGATTTTAATTAATTTCCCAAGGCTATAGACTTGGTATATTTGAGAAAAATGTGCCCCCGATGAAATCGATCGAAGCTGGCTGGAATAAGAGAATATCGTATTTTAGTGGATTTTAATTAATTTCCCAAGGCTATAGACTTGGTATATTTGAGAAAAATGTGCCCCCGATGAAATCGATCGAAGCTGGCTGGAATAAGAGAATATCGTATTTTAGTGGATTTTAATTAATTTCCCAAGGCTATAGACTTGGTATATTTGAGAAAAATGTGCCCCCGATGAAATCGATCGAAGCTGGCTGGAATAAGAGAATATCGTATTTTAGTCGATTTTAATTAATTTCCCAAGGCTATAGACTTGGTATATTTGAGAAAAATGTGCCCCCGATGAAATCGATCGAAGCTGGCTGGAATAAGAGAATATCGTATTTTAGTGGATTTTAATTAATTTCCCAAGGCTATAGACTTGGTATATTTGAGAAAAATGTGCCCCCGATGAAATCGATCGAAGCTGGCTGGAATAAGAGAATATCGTATTTTAGTGGATTTTAATTAATTTCCCAAGGCTATAGACTTGGTATATTTGAGAAAAATGTGCCCCCGATGAAATCGATCGAAGCTGGCTGGAATAAGAGAATATCGTATTTTAGTCGGATTTTAATTAATTTCCCAAGGCTATAGACTTGGTATATTTGAGAAAAATGTGCCCCCGATGAAATCGATCGAAGCTGGCTGGAATAAGAGAATATCGTATTTTAGTGGATTTTAATTAATTTCCCAAGGCTATAGACTTGGTATATTTGAGAAAAATGTGCCCCCGATGAAATCGATCGAAGCTGGCTGGAATAAGAGAATATCGTATTTTAGTGGATTTTAATTAATTTCCCAAGGCTATAGACTTGGTATATTTGAGAAAAATGTGCCCCCGATGAAATCGATCGAAGCTGGCTGGAATAAGAGAATATCGTATTTTAGTGGATTTTAATTAATTTCCCAAGGCTATAGACTTGGTATATTTGAGAAAAATGTGCCCCCGATGAAATCGATCGAAGCTGGCTGGAATAAGAGAATATCGTATTTTAGTGGATTTTAATTAATTTCCCAAGGCTATAGACTTGGTATATTTGAGAAAAATGTGCCCCCGATGAAATCGATCGAAGCTGGCTGGAATAAGAGAATATCGTATTTTAGTGGATTTTAATTAATTTCCCAAGGCTATAGACTTGGTATATTTGAGAAAAATGTGCCCCCGATGAAATCGATCGAAGCTGGCTGGAATAAGAGAATATCGTATTTTAGTGGATTTTAATTAATTTCCCAAGGCTATAGACTTGGTATATTTGAGAAAAATGTGCCCCCGATGAAATCGATCGAAGCTGGCTGGAATAAGAGAATATCGTATTTTAGTGGATTTTAATTAATTTCCCAAGGCTATAGACTTGGTATATTTGAGAAAAATGTGCCCCCGATGAAATCGATCGAAGCTGGCTGGAATAAGAGAATATCGTATTTTAGTCGATTTTAATTAATTTCCCAAGGCTATAGACTTGGTATATTTGAGAAAAATGTGCCCCCGATGAAATCGATCGAAGCTGGCTGGAATAAGAGAATATCGTATTTTAGTGGATTTTAATTAATTTCCCAAGGCTATAGACTTGGTATATTTGAGAAAAATGTGCCCCCGATGAAATCGATCG
>JABSTT010004847.1:0-20947 GCA_013339685.2 Hyalomma asiaticum
AAGGAGGCATGGAGCACCGCCATATTGAGCTGTGCACGGCAGAAAAAAGGCTTGTATTGTCTGTTTCGTTCCGTTTGTCTTCGCGTATGGGCGCTGTATGATAATGAAGACCTTACAATTCGCCAAAATTGCTACTATACAAAATCTCGACAGTGCTTTTTTAGGGGATCACGCATGTGTTGCACAGCTCAGCGGGGGTTATGGCGGCGCCCAGGGAGCCCTCTGTGAAAAGGTGTATAGGGTTTTGTGGAATGCTGGAAATGCCGTCCTCTTAGGCACTCAACTGTATGCTGAAGTTGACAGTGGCATTGTTGCAGGGTCCCTTTAATGTCGATTGACATCATCTGGAGTCCTTTGTTATCTTGTATATGAATGTTTATAACAGTGTCCGAGTTCTTTACCGAAAAAGGGTCATCAATACTTAAATGGTTTAAGCTTTTCTTGCGAGATAAGTGCCACTGACGTCTGCAAGCTTCCATTTTTTTTTGTACAAAACACAAAACGCCTTAGCCATTACACAAGATACACAAGCGCGATAAAAAAAAAAAGAACCTTTGCGTATTCGGCCCGCCATGTACTTGTAGCTAACGAGAAGCACTTTGATTTTCTTGTTCATTAACGCAGGGTGCCTTTCGCGTCGGTTCCCACGAGTACCGGGCTGAAGATATCGCTCACGTGATCGAGTATGCGCGAGTGCGTGGTGTGCGCATTGTGCCCGAGGTGCACAGCATGGGTTCGTATCTTGTCTTATTGTTCTACCAGGTGTCTCTGGAGGGAGCGCCGGAAATTCCTCGAGACGGCGAAATAAACATAAAAGTAATCCTTTTTAAAAGTCATATTGTTACGGAGAGATAAAGGAAGAAGAAGATCGATAGAAGCTGCCTGCTGCGTGCTCTTGATGGCCAGCCATCTTGGCCAGATTGACTACATCTGTATAACATCCTGTAAATACATCCTGTATATACCTCCAACATCCCCGTAACAATATTGTCGTTAACGCGACGTGTGTACGTTGTCGCTGCCTCTATATATTTCCGCGCTCTTGTACTTATAGTCGGGTACAATTCAAGTCTGCAGTGAAGCCCCTCCATGTGCTCTCATAACCGCCAGCCTGTGTACCTCCGCGTGGTTTTCAAATAGTTCGCACTTGAAACATTTCATGTGAGCAAAATAGTGTTATAAATGCCTGAATTCATATGCTTTCACTTGTGTGTTATATAGCGGAATCTAGAAAGCCTAATTTTTCATTAAACTTAATCCAAAATGACCAATGACGTCATTTTTAAATGGTTGCATGCCGTCGATACTGTTTGCTGCAGTGAATGGCTGCCGGGGCAATACCGACCCGAGAAGTCCGTCTGACTTGTTGCAAACTGCTGCTTTTTAAGTCGTGTCCTGGTTTAGTAAAGAGAGCAAGCACGAAATGAGACATTGTAACAAGTGCTGAACGTGGTCGCGTTAGCGTCCCCATAGAGAGTCGAATTACAGGTCTGGTAGCTGCAGGTAAACTCTATGTAACTCGGATTGAAGAGAGCCACTGTCTACCCGAAAGCGGCACCACCCAATCAGTGGCCTATACGACAGTGTCCTGTTCCTTGGTTTTTGCAGTACTTGTGTCCTGCGCAGAATTTCCTTCTTAGTTGACACTGAATCCGTGAAGCACTATCACGGTGCTAGGGCAAGTTTTAATGTCTAATCATTCTTAGTATATACCTCCTCTCAGAAAACCGTGCATCCCTATGTCGATACCGTAGCGAGTTATATAGTACCTATGTTTACATAATGTCTTATGGAGGCATGTATGTTGACACTGCATTACACGGAGAAGATCTGCGCAGGGAAGCTGCTGCAGCAAGTAACTGTCCCATGGGGTCGTCGCAACAGGAAACTATATGATGGAGTCTTCACAAGTAACCATACCATAGATAAGCACCGAAACAAAGCTGGACAGCGTAGTTGCCAGAGCAAAGAAATAACGATAGTGCACTGGCTACCATAGGTTGGCAGTGTAGGGGAACACTCACTCACACTCACTCACCCAAATTTTTCCAGCATCCGCACTCACTCGCACTCGCACTCACCTCCACTCACACTAACTTGCACTCACTCGCACTCGCACTCACCTCCACTCACACTCACTGGCGCTCACTCGCACTCGCACTCACTTCCACTCACATTCACAAGCACTCACTCGCACTCGCACTCACTTCCACTCACACTCACGAGCACTCACTCGCACTCGCACTCACCTCCACTCACACTCACTGGCACTCACTCGCACTCGCACTCACTTCCACTCACACTCACTGGCACTCACTCGCACTCGCACTCACTTCCACTCACACTCATTGGCACTCACTCGCACTCGCACTCACTTCCACTCACACTCATTGGCACTCACTCGCACTCGCACTCACGTCTATGAAATGAGTGCGAGTGAGTGCGCCGACCTATGCAGGCATCTGCGGCAAATAGAGTGACACGAGTTTTTCCTCCTGGGTAGAATAAACGGCAGCGGTGCCAGTACACTGCGCAGGTTTCACCTGGTCGCTGACCTAACTCAGCACTACGCGCACCTCTTCAGTCGCGCGTACATCTCGAACTGTAAGCGCTGTCTAATGTATCAGAGAATGGAACACATAGTATTTCGCGACTGTCCCCCATTCGTGCCACAGCAGCAGACGGCGGCCACTAGGCTGGCTGATATGGGAGTACAAGCTATAGATGAAAGCTGTATTTCACCCGAAATAGGGGACCATACCGAATTACCAAATGCTACAAGGTCATTTTTTCAATAGAAATGGACTGGATGCTAGACGTTCGGTACCACTGCGCAAAGTTGCGGATTATGAAAAGCGACTATTAAACTTAGATGCAACTAAAGTGGCTTTTTTTTGTATTATGCGACTATTAGACCTTTATCATAATCTTCGAGTGCATTTCCCTGCGCAGCATATTCCCTGCACAGCAGAGCCGGGTCGACATTTTCCGCGTCACAGCACATTGTTTTGCAGAAGTGATTAGCTGCCATAAGTTGGGCTAGTTCGTATCAAGCGTAATGAAATATGATTACTGGCGTCCATGTCCCCTTTGCGCAAGCAGTATATACGGATCACTCATTCTTATCCCCATCCTCATGCTTCATCACTCTTCTTCCCCTGTTGCGTTGTCCCCGAAGTAGAGTAGAAGGCCGGGGCGTACTAGACCAGGCCACCCTCTCTACCTGTCTCCAGTGTATTGGACTTCAAGTACGCGAGTATGTAGCTTCATTATGAAACTGAGGTTGCTTCGATGTAACGTTGCTCGCTGTGACAGATTATGCACTGCATTGTGATGTTGTTCATTATAAGGATTATGTTAATATTTCATGCGATATTTTCTTTGAAGGTCACTTTGGTCAGTATTCATTGTCACTTGATTGATGCTTTTGGTAGTCTTTTCAAGCTTGCCTCTTTACATCAGCTGATGTCCTAGGCAAATTTTCACTTTGATACCTGGGTCATATTTGAGTTCCTTTGTTCATACTCATTGATTTTATGTGGCGAAGATACTGCATAACATGTCTGAAAGCGGCTATCACACAGTCATCCATTATGCTCTCTGTGCTCATATAACAGGATGCGCTGCTCTCATGCTGAGAAATGCATTGTCGTTTGGCTTTTGATTATTGTTACTAGTGCGCTTTCTGTAAGCCTCTAGTCGTTAATAAGTTCCAGATATATTTAAATTATTTCTTCTGCAGTTCCTTTTGAATATTGGTGGTTTTATTTTTTTCGCATTTCTCTTTTTTTAAACTACCATAAGTTAGTTTCTCAATGAAATGTTGAATAAAATGTTGTTGACGTCATGATCATTGGCAGTGGGGCCTCCTTGTTAGGCCGCTTGCCAAGAAACTTTCTATCCTTAACTGTAGAAAGATATGTCACTACTGTTTTTGGTAGGTTTGCTTCATACTATACAAAGTACAAGCTATATTGATTTTTATATGCATGACAACTAATTGTGACCTAAATGCTAAGACTGATAAAGCCTTTGCAGACAACTATGTGCCTACCTTACTGCACTATTGCTCTGTTGCACTCAATGCTAGTGCTTTGACCCACCAGAAAAAAGAACGTTCCACGCAAGTGCGACATCAGCACTTCTTCCTAGGACGAAAGTATTCAGGTGGGCTGGCACTAACCCCCACTCTGCAGCACCTTAAACCTTATGGTGGAGCTGGTAACATAGCGGGTCGCAGCTACTACCATAAGGCAGGGACGACGTCCGTGGATCGTCGGTGCCCCCCAAAATTATTATCCCGTTGACACCTTCAGAACCACAGAGTTAATGCCTTAGGGGTGCAAAAAATGCCTTGGCGCCATTTGAACCCCTAAGGCGTTAGCTCTGAGGTCACATTATCATTTATATATTCTGAGGGTGGCAACCAGACCAAAATATTGGTGGGCGCGCCCAGTTCCCGAGCACGATTCCTGCTTCTTTTTCAGATTACGGCTAACATTTCAGGAACAGCTTTTTGATGACGCACGTGCAAGTCTTTGAACAGATTCACAAATCCCGGAAAATGGGATTATTGGAGTCTCCTCGAAGCCGTCGAAAAGACCAGCTTTTTGAAGACGCATGTGCAACGAGCCGGACATCAGACGATATACGACGCATCCAGGACTAAGGCTTCTTACGCGTGCCGTCTGCAACGTTAACGACTCGGATATCCGTTTCGAAGTCGTCATAAATCCTTTGTATGCTAGCTGGGCAGGAGAGTACCAAGACCGCGGCATGTAAATCAAGCCGCTCATGCCATACATGTCATGATATTCATGTTATATGACCTGTCATTTATGTTCGTCATGCAGTCATGTTGTGCCATACTGATTTTCGTATACATCCAATTAACGAAATGGCCCAGGAGAGCACCAAGACCGTTTCATGTAAATCTTGCATGTCATGATTTTCATATAATGACCTGTCATTTTATTCGTCATGCAGTCATATGGTATAGCGATTTTCGTATGCAATGCATTAACGAGACGGCCACGGATACATACATACATACATACATACATATACATACATACATACAGACATACATACATACATACCGCTCACACTCATTGGCACTCACACTCACTGGCACTCACTCGCACTCACACTCACTTCCACTCACTCGCACTCATTTCCACTCACACACACTGGCACTCACTCGCACTCGCACTCACTTCCACTCACTTGCACTCTCTCGCACTCGCACTCACTTCCACTCACACTCACTTGCACTCACTCGCACTCGCACTCACCTCCGCTCACACTCACTGGCGCTCACTCGCACTCGCACTCACTTCCACTCACACTCATTGGCACTCACTCGCACTCACACTCACCTCCACTCACACTCACTTGCACTCACTCGCACTCGCACTCACTTCCACTCACACTCACTGGCACTCACTCGCACTCGCACTCACTTCCACTCACACTCACAAGCACTCACTCGCACTCGCACTCACTTGCACTCACACTCACTTGCACTCACTCGCACTCGCACTCACTTCCACTCACACTCATTGGCACTCACTCGCACTCGCACTCACTTCCACTCACACTCACTGGCACTCACTCGCACTCGCACTCACCTCCACTCACACTCACTTGCACTCACTCGCACTCGCACTCACTTCCACTCACACTCATTGGCACTCACTCGCACTCGCACTCACGTCGATGAAATGAGTGCGAGTGAGTGCGAGTGAGTGCGCCGACCTATGCTGGCTACTGTTGGCAAATCTTCACCAAAAGAAGATAAATGCTAGCTAGTACTGACTGGGGTTCCCATGTGCTTGTTAAGTACTGGAATCTAAAACGATGCTGATATACTATTATAGAGTTATCCAGTAGGTACTTCCTGCTTCGAAACCACGGTTAGCTTAACAAGGAATCTGTGATTGATTACCGCGTCCGTCCACGTTTTCTCCGTAATAATACACGCGGTGATGATGCTAATGCATTGTCAGTGGCCGCAAGGAAACGTGAAGTGTCTTTCCGTCTATGACGTCGAACGACGTCTGCTCTTTGTCGGCAGCACGGCGATGGCAGTGGCTTCTGAGTGATGTGCTCACGCTGCTGCGCGTGCGGCGTCGTGCAGATAGCATGGCGTCAGTGGGGCGCAGCCATCCGGAATTGCTGTGCGGCAATTCGGGATTCCTGGACCCGACCCAGAAGGACGCTGTGAGCCTCGTGCGCGTCCTATACGGCGAGCTGGCGCGCCTCTTCCCCGACCAGCTGGTGCACCTCGGGGGGCAGGACTTCTCGCCATCATGCTGGTCAGAAGAAATTGGTGATAGCAAAGTGGGATAGTTCCTACCGGTTCCTTACACTTATCACCAAAATGCATTGCCTACGATGTAGAACAGGGAATGTCGCAGGAGCCAACGTTTCGACAAGTGGACTTGTCTTCGTCAGGACGGCGACTGCAGCAAGTAACCGTCCCATGAGGTCGTCGTAACAAGAAACTATATTATGGAGTTTTCGCAACGAGTAACCATGCCATATACAAGCGCTGTAACAAAGCTGGACAGCTCGGTTGCTGCAGAATATAAATAACCATATCGTATATGCTACTGTTGCCAATTGTTCACCAAAAGAAGATATGTGTCAACTAGTTCTGTCGCCGTCCTGACGAAGACAGGTCCACTTGTCGAAACGTTGGCTCCTGCGACATTCCCTGTTCTACTTCATGTTTAGCGACCTGTTCATCGATTCAAGCCTCCATCTTCCCCTGAGCTTCTCTTCTAGTTTGGATTGCCTACTTATAGGGACACCAATGTGAAAGACGATTTCTCCCGTATTAATAAATTACCCTTTCCCCAATACCAAACACATCGTGCACTCTCACGTGGAGGGAACGCTTGGTAAGCTGGAAAATCCGAAAATAGCAAATAAAAGTGTCGACGCCGCTCGTAGGTTCCCGTACTAATACGTATGGCGTGATGCATATTAAGCGGCATCCACTAAGGTCTTTATAGTTATTTATCCTGGACTTAAAATTTGGCTCTTGCTACTAGACGCGCGGAAGATGCAATCTGGACGTAACTGTTGAGGAGAGCGTATGAAATTGATTCCCTTCGCCCTTTTCCCCCATTAGACATCGTCTAGTTGCAACAAGCCGATCGCCAAATGCGATCGTGCCTGTGAAAATGTTCACTAACACATGAGCGGCATTTACAAAGCCGTTTGTTTGATTTGATCAGATCAACGTGCTTCTCGGTACTTGTTAAAGAAGGAAAAGCTCGCCCTATTCTCCTGCTGTACTGACTCGTTCTAACCGCCCTTCTAGAGTCAAATTGGACATTAAACAAGACTTTTTCTTTGTGATATGTGGAATGCCTGTGTAGGTGCTTTGTGTAGGATGTCTGTCTGTGCGTGCTTATTGAAGAACGAAGAATTTAAGAACACCTTGGTCCGTGTGGCACCTTTCTCACGCAATCGTGACACCGGGAAGGCGTTTGCGGCTTTGGCGGCATTCCGTCCGAATAAGCGGTGAATAATTTACTAGAGAAACCCTCGACTTTAACCAACCGAGAGAACAAGCTGGTTTTAGGCAAGGTTACTCGACAATGGACCACAGCCACGCTATCAACCTAGTAATTGTGAAGTAGGCCGAATATAACAAACCTCTTTATATGGCGTTTATCAACTACGAGAAAGCATTTGACTCCATAGAAATACAAGCAGTTCTAGAAGCCCTACGACGACAAGGGGTACCTGGCGTATACGTGAAAATCATAAACAACATATACAAAGATTGCACAGCCACACTACTCCTACATGAGAAAAGCAGAGAAAGCCCGATCGAGAGAGGTGTGAGACAGGGAGATACGATATCCCCGATGCTAGTCACTGCATGTTTAGAGGAAATCTTTAAACGTCTAGACTGGGAAGACAAGGGAATTCGAATAGATGGAGAATATCTCAGCAATTTAAGATTTGCAGACGACATTGTACTCTTTAGCAATGATGGAGACGAACTACAAAACATGATTGATTACCTAAACAAGGAAAGTATTAAAATTGGGTTAAAAATGAATAGGCAAAAGACCAAAGTTATGCTCAATAGCGTAGCTAAGGAACAGGAATTTAAAATCGACAATGAACCCTTACAATGTGTAAACGAATATGTATACCTGGGACAGTTAATAACAGGAACTCCTAACCATGAAAAAGAAATTCTCCGTAGAATAAGGATGGGCTGGAGCGCATTCGGAAGGAATTAGGAAATCATGACTGGAAACTTACCGCTCTCACTAAAGCGAAAAGTATTCAATCACTGCATTCTCCCAGTACTAACGTACGGTGCAGAAACGTGGAGGATAACGAAAAGACTAGACATGAAACTAAGGAGCGCGCAACGTGCAATGGAAAGAAAAATGATAGGGGTAACGCTAAGAGATAAAAAACGAGCGGAATGGATCAGAGAGCAGACAGGAGTAGCCGATATTATTATATCAATTAAAAGAAAGAAGTGGACCTGGGCAGGACATGTCATGAGGAGAAAAGATAACAGATGGACAGTAAGAGCGACGGAATGGATACCAAGAGAGGGAAAACGCAACAGAGGCAGGCAAAAGGTTAGATGGAGCGATGAAATTAAAGAGTTTGCGGGCATAAAGTGGAACCAACTCGCTCAGGATAGGGTGGATTGGAAATCGTTGGGAGAGGTCTTCGTCCTGCAGTGGACCTAAACAGGCTGATGATGATGATGAATTTACTAAAACAGTGCTGCGAACATCGAAATGTGTGTAAAAATATAACACGGGTTGCTCAGAGGAAAATTTGTTAAGTTGTCCGACTATACCAAGCGCAAACAACTTATTGGTGGTAAATGAAGAGACAAAGATACGAGTATGCGCTCACTACTCGTCAGTATCCATCATTCCGTTCCGCTTACAGTGCTCGCTTGTAGCAACTACTAGTAAGCAATAATGAATTAGGTTTGACTAGCTTATATCTTATAGCTACTTTTAGCTACTTGCTAGACAAAAGCTTCGCTCTCACAACGGGAAGGTCACTTGTTCAGAAACTCGCATGAACGGTAACGTTTGATTTTGCGCGCTGAGATATAACGCAAGAAAGTGCGTGATTTCTTATTGTCAAAACTGAGTAACACGAACGCTATTATATTCCTCAGGAGCAACGATTCTGCCCTGCAAAGGCGGATCGAGGAGTCCAACGGGAGTGTCAAGGCGTATGCCACGTTATTCTTCGATTCGTAAGTGCTCGTTCTACGATGCGTACGTTCGCAAATATAGTAATACACCCTAACGTAGACTGACACGTCAAATGAGCCGCAATTCGAGTTTTTTTTTTGAAAATTCAATTTATTTAAAAGTAGGAAGGGTAGTACAATAGTCAAGCGAGAGGCAAAGATCATAAAACCATAGGGAACATCCATGACGCAGTTTGTGCAGTGCCCACAAAAACGATGTAGTACGAAGAAGAAACAAAACTGCTTTGCTTTCAGCTGAGCTTTCCGTGGAAGAAGCGAGAAGGAACCGCGGCATATTTGGTAGCTACTAGCGGACAAAAAATAAAGGGACCACGGCTTATGCGGCCAGAGCAGCTGCAGGGCCACAGCACCGCGCTACTATCTCGCTCTGCGCGTCCTGGTCGAAAGGGCCCCGAGCAACGTCGCCCGCGTTGTGGGTCACGCAGGCACACCGGCTGCCTTAGGTCTGTTCACTTTGCACTAGAGTACGCAAGGATTTCTAGAATGGCACCCTACGTTCTAAAAGAAGAAAGGGACATTACAATCGAACGTGCGATCTTCGCATCGTGTACGTTGCTGAGCGGTGAGGTATGGCATGCGGGCTTGTAGATATGTCATTTTCACTTCGCAGTAGCGCAGCACTGAACGAGGACACAGAGAAGGCAACTGACTCGGTAAGGGTTGAGATGTGGCCTTGTTGCCTAGGTGTCTTCAGTTGTCTTCTCTCTGTGTGTCCTCGTTCGGTGCTGCTATGACGAAGTGAAAAAGTTGCCACACGTGCTTATCATTGATAAAAAATTCAATTTCCTCATAACAGTATCGACGCCTGGCTGATGAAACCTCCTCGTTGTCTTGGAATGTAGAATGACTCGAATATCTCTCGCGCGAGATACGCTCTTTACTTGGATAATATCGACTAGCTCAAATTTCTAACCTAATGCCAGGGAGGTACGCTTGCGAAGTGTGAGCGCTATGGAAGTTGGTATACTGCTCGCAGGTATAGCCACTATATGCTAGAGGTTCCTTTTTGTGGATTAGCATATAGTGCATAAAATACGATCAATCTTGGCACGTCATTTACCTCTACAAGAATCAGAGACATACACACTGAATCAAACAAGCGTTATTTTATGTTGTAGAGAGCGACCTTTTCTTTTTTTTCTAGCTTCGAGATGCAGATCAGGGCTGATGATCTCATGAGAGCGGTCACTATGCCTTCTAACTAATGTTCAAGCGAGTATAGTTTTCTGATGGAGGCGGAATTTGTAGGCAGCACGGGTGCCGCCTTAGTCTCGTTGCTTTACTGGGCAGTGTGCGTAATGCGCCGCTCTGCAACGATTATAGCTCCTGTGCTATACTGAGCAAAACCATATTTCTGTAGATTATTCCAGATTCCTAACCGGTTGCGCAAGGCGGCCGTGATAGCAGACGAAATCATCGAGCGCTGGAACATCAAGGTGAGCTGCGTTCGACGTGCTTTTTATTCGTCGGATTACTGTTAACTTCTGGGGTTTTATATGCCAGAACCAAGATATGATCGGATAAGGCGATGTAGTGGGGAGCTCGGAGTGCTTACGAATAATTTTGAACACTTGGAGCTCTTTAACTTGCACATAAATTACGCTGGTGTTTCCATAATCACATTCTCTTCAGAATGTGACCGCCATGGCCAAGAATCAAACCCGTTTTGTCGAACTAAGCGGTTTAATAGCGTAGCTATTAGGTCGCATTAGATTGCGCGTTAGAACATGCATCGTCAATATGGGACCCAGGCGTCGAAATCCTTACAAATAAATTAGAAATGGTTCAGAACAGGTCAGCGCGCTTCATTTTATCAAACTTTCATCGCACCGCCAGTGTATCTATGATGAAATCAAACTTAGGCTTACCACTAATAACAATCCGTCACGAACTTGCGCGACTCTGCCTCTTTCACAAAATATTTTGTCACGATACACTGCATGACGAATTGCTCCTGCCACCCACATTCATATCATCGCGTCTTGATCGCGGGCACAAAGTTGGCTTAATCTCATGCAAAACAAAAGTATTCTCTGACTCATTTATACCACGTACATCTGTGGACTGGAACCACCTTCCTTCTTTAATGGTGAAAATCAGACAGCCATCATTGTTTCAGTCATCAGTGCCCAACGTTTTTCTCTGAACCCTAGTGTTTTAGCACTTGCACTTCTATGTATTGATGCTTTCGCCGCATATGCTATCTGGACAGTGTTCTCTTTGCTTTTTTGTTGACCACTTGTGTATTTCATATTTTTGTGTGTGTACTGTATTACTTTAGCGAATCCCACTCCCCTCTGTAATCTTTTACCTTGAGGGTATCGATAAAATAACTAAATAATAAATAAGCTGCTGAACTGCCAAACCGGATGTAATGGAAACTGTTATGCAGCGAACTTAGCTTATTGAACAAAATGACGTATCCCACCAGGAATGCCACCAGTGACTGTTTAAACAAAACTTGGAAATTGGACAAACATGCTCGAGATGCGGCACAGTAACTGCAATTGCTTTCTCACGCTCACTCTCATCAATGCTTCATAGGTAAACTAT
Source organism: Hyalomma asiaticum (assembly GCA_013339685.2). Taxonomy (NCBI): domain Eukaryota; kingdom Metazoa; phylum Arthropoda; class Arachnida; order Ixodida; family Ixodidae; genus Hyalomma; species Hyalomma asiaticum. The sequence continues at coordinate 11,834 of JABSTT010004847.1, forward strand.
CGTGGCTTCTCACGGCCATATTATTTGCTGTCGCACGCTGCGAGCGTTCTTTTTCAGCAGGGAGAGAACGATTTGATTTGATTGATTCCTGGGTTGTTGCGTCCCAAAACCACGATATGATACGATATAATAGTGAGAGACGCCGTAGTGGAGGTTTGCGCATATTTCGACCACCTGGGGTTCTTTAACGTGCACTGACATAGCACAGCAGCAGGGAGAAACTGATGGTCACACGATTAGAGCTCACCGGCCATCATACTCTTGCATCTTGAGCAGTCTATATTGTGAGTAGTATATTGTGCATAGTAAATGCCCACAATATAACTTAGGGAATGATAAGCACTGCCAGGCACATGAAGTACAATTTCTTCGAACCTGAGTGAACAGCTGGGAGGAAGACATGCTATTCACTGGTTATGGGATTCACGACCTTCGCCACATTTTTTTATGGCTGTACTAATAAATCTCTCACGGTCGGGAACCTCGAGAAGGTGGAATTGCTTACCTAAATTCGTGTTGTCTTTTGATTGTTGTGGCCTTAAGGGGAATACCCGAAGGGATAAGATTGCGTGTGTACCCACAAGGCTGAAAATGACCCATTTCCGACTACGTAGTCCGTTGGAACCGAAAAGTTAACAGAAGTTCCGCCTACAACCATGGCCATCCCTCGTACAGAAGGCTTGCACATGTGCCTGTGATGCAAGGTCCATGTGGTTGACGTTGCTTACAGAAAGAAGAGCCTCGTACCAGGAAAGACGCAGAGAGTTTTCAAAAAAGATTGAAAGCACTTTAATAATGATAAAAACGAAATGTGAACGAGAGAAATGAAATCAAATAACAGTGACCCACCGATTACAATGTACTGTAAAAGCAAGGTACGGCAATTTCTTGACGTAGGTTAGGCTACAGCGGTCGAAGACAAAGTCGTCACCAGCAGTGTCGATACATGCGTCGACGACATCGCTGGTTACATTTTCTGCGTTTACAAACCAGTGTTGCGGGCGGACCAGCCGATGAACCTGTCCAGAGGTTGGGATCGATGGCCTATACGGTCACTACAGGCAGGCGGCTTCTGTACGAAAGAGCAAGATCTTCCGCCCACGGACGGTACGCATACTGTTCCTATGGCTCGTTGTCGACACCAAGAGTCTGTCTACGCTCTCCGCGGAGCAACTCGTGGGATAAAGACCGGTGGTGGACACAGACAGATCTCTTGGAGCCCACGTACACCGGATCACACGAGAACGTGGAGGTGCTCCACTGCGGAGGAGGCCTGTACTGCTGAGTGTACACGAAAACGGCGCCGAAGGCAAGGAGGTCCCGAATCGCGGACACAAGAAGTCGTACGACGGCGGGCGAGGCAAGCTGAAGTAGTGGAGGCAGGGTGTCTTCGAAAAAGACAAAGTCAACAGTACTACCATGGGGCGTTCAAACTGTTGATTGATTTGTGGGGTTTTACGGCCCGAAACCAGCTATGATTATGAGAGACGCCATAGTGAAGGGCCCCGGAAATTTCGACCTCCTCGGGTTCTTTAACGTGCACTGACACCGCACAGCACACAGGCCTCAACATTTCGCCCCCATCGAAATGCAGCCGTTACAGGCGGGATTCGATCCCGCGACCCTCGGATCAGCAGCCGAGTACCATAGCCACTGGACCACCGTGGCGGCGCGTTCAAAAGGTAGAGTTAATAGTATGATCGATTTAGTTGAAATAGATTTAAAAGGAATGAGACCAACGTAGAGAGAGAGGGGGGAAGAAATGTTCTGAAATTTTTACGAGCCTGGTGGCGCACATGTCACCGCCCCGTTACAAAGGGGCGCTCATAGCATCCATCCATCCATCCTTAACGTCAGTATATATGTAGGATTGTTAGGTTTCGCCCTGCCGTGGTGGTATGGCGGTTATTCCACTCGGCTGCAGATCCGAGGGTCGCGGGATCAGATCGAGTTACGTGAATTACAAGACGTATATGTTTACCCAATAAAATGAGCTAGAACGTTAGTCAGCTCCATCGGCATGCACTCTTGTAATGTATACCTCTGCCTGCACACCTCCTGACGCAGGCGAGTCGCTTTTTTGTCGTGTATGACTCCTTGTATGGCTCTTCTTGGTTCTCTGGTATTACTCGAGGGTTTGTTTAGGTTGGTTAGCGGTAGCACAATTCACAGATCACAAAGCGGCGCTTTTATGTCTGAATATATTAAATATACAGGTAGTCTTGTTGGGGTTTGTGTGCAGGTGCCTCGAATCGTGCTCGTAGAAGTGCCGTCATCTCGAATAGCCGGTCGCATGGGTCCAGTGACATCGGCTGGCCACAGAACACTGGCCTTTTGCGATGGACTGCTGGAGCACAACTGGACACGACTGTACACCTGCGATCCGCTCGGATTCGAAGGTAGGCACAAACTGTCCACAAAGAGCGAATGCGTGATGCTGTCTGTCAACTACCCCCCTCCCTCCCCCCCTTCCCCCCCTATCCCTCGCCCCCCCCCCCCTTTTTTTTGGGACGTCGAACAAGAAGAGCGTTACACGGCAACCGCTGGCTCGGGCTAGCATTCCAAGGACTACATATATACATAAATACACAGAAATGTGGACGAGCCAATAACTGCCACTGTAGCAAATTCAATTCAGTAGCAAGGACGTGGAAAAACGGTGAAGTCGAGCACGTGACCCCCTTACTAGGCATAATTTCACGAGCAGTGAGAACGCGAAATAGTCGCTTAGCTAATTAGTCGAGCAACTCCTAGGATTAAGAGGATATGGCGGGCCAGAAATGTAACATGACGCATTCTTTCCAAGGGCGGATACGCAGATATGCAGCGCATTGTGAGTGTACCATAATGAACGGACCAGAGCCGCAACCACGTGATTCAAGCACCTGGCTCTGGCCTGTTGGGAGGTTTGTGTATTCAGGTAGCTGCTTCATATGTTACGCTATAGTGTGCTCATCGTGCCAGGCACGTCTCCTTAGAGTTCGCTTCCGAGCACCTTGGGATAAGGGTGTCCATCCTAATTGACACAGGTGACAAAATCGTAGTGTTCTGGCCAGGCCAAGTGGACAAACATGGGAGCCAGGCATCGGCTTAAACCCCGGACGATTAACTTGCTGTGCTCTACAGCGTCCACCGCGGTGGCATGAAGAATGAATGTTAGTGTGCCACAAAGTTTTACGGCCTCGCTTAAAAAGTGGCGAGGTTGCTGGCGTTAAATGCTGTGCTGTCTTGCACCAATTTCTTCAGCGCCAATTTTTTGCGCACATGCAAAGAAAACAAAGCGTAATAAGTGTGGTTCCTTTGATTCATCTCGTCCCTCTTTTTCAAAGCAGAGGGACGAGATGAAGCGAATGCAACGAAGTTGATAGCCTTTCAATGCAGGTACCTTGCACTCTGGCATCAAGTAACAAAGCAGAGCTGAGTACGACGAATGTATCGTGTTCGCAGCTGAAACGTTGAAACCTCCGGTGACCTCTTGCAGGGATGCAGCTGTGCAATAAGCACAGATTCCGCGCTCTCTTCCGTTTTGTGCCGGCAACAGCACCTTCCACATGGCCTCTAAAACGCACGCTTCTGTTTTGTTACAAGAGAAATTTAAAAGACGCTGTCATCGGAGCTGTGCGAATAGCAAGATTTTGAAAGTGAAGCGAATTTGAATATTAACGTTCGAGTGCGAATCGAATGGAATATTTTCAGATTATTATTAAATATTTTTAATAATAAGAGTTAAATTACAGAGAAATGTACAGCTAAACACGAGCGAAAAATTTATAGCATGTACTCTCACAATGTCCTTAGAAAAATACAGTCATGTCCTAAAGAACTGTGCAGATGCTTGAGTTTCGCCGCGGTACGCTACTTTTATGCGGCGAAGCGTACTACGTGCTTGAATCGGCCACTTTTCTTAAACATATTTTGCCCCTCATTTGAAAAATTCGCAGCTGCGGGCAGCGCCCACGTTGGGGCCGGAAGACCATGGTCTTCCAACCTTTCTAGGGCTCTTTGGACAGCCCTTGTTTGGTCCTGGGGATCGTCACTTCTAAAGGTTTCCTCCCAGTCCTCCCGTTGATTAAAAGAGACGTTTTGCAGCGCAGAACATTGGAAAAGCATGTGTGCTCAGGGCAGTCTGGGCAGCGTGGGTCGATGTACTGAGTAAAGCGGCTAAGCTTCCCTCTCGGCGGGAAAGATCTCGTTTGTATATAACATTCTCAATGTGGAAGGTCGAGATGCAGTTTGGTTTGGGTGTGCGAGAGGAAATTGCCTGTGTCCAGGTTGATAGTGCTCGACTATTTCATGAACAGACAGTAATGAGTCAGAGTTATGCACACAAACCGGACTGTCTAGCGTATCACGGCCATCGTGGAATGTTAGACCTCCCAGCAGAGCAGTGTTATCTGTCAAACCCTGAAGCAGAGCCCTCCTTAGATAGCCCAGGACAAGCTTAACTGAGCAGTTTTTTCGTCGCACAGATTCAGAATACCTATGAAAGCGAACGTCGACCGAAAGGTGGTCACATTAAGTGATCAAGAAAGTTTACTCAGAGAGTCAGATTTCTGGAGAATGGTCTTCATTAGGTGGCTTACTAAGACAAGTCAACAGGCTGCCCTCAAGTTGCGCTACTTGTTGGACTAAGGTGCTTTTTTTTTGCGTATGAAAGAATAAGGTAATTTGATGGGCTTGATTCCTTTACCTTCAAAGCATAGGAAGGAAAATAAGCGGAATTCGACAGTAACTTGAGGCTGGTGAGGCGACGGTGACAAACTTGCAGTGAATTATTTCATACTTTTCAGTTCATTATGCTTTAAAGGGGCTCGAGCCGCAGCACTTTTCGAACATATAAAAAAATTACAGCATATCCACGGAGTGAATGATGGTGAGTGGGCGAAGCTCGGGAGGTTCATCGTAGATCGTGCCGAGTTCTGGATTAATTTAGTTAACGCGCGCGCTACGAATCCTCATGGTTCAACTATGCACAAGTGAAATCTCCCACCGGCATTTCATTGCAAGTCAAGATCCAGTGCCTATATATATACATATATATGGGTTGCCGGTGAACACTTCTCCAACGCGAGCAGTCGGTATTTCTGAATCAAGAAACTCGCTAGGAGACGCTGCCTGCGCCAACGTTGTCGCGGGTGAAGGCGCGTTCTCCTTTGCGAGCTGGTACAGCGTTACTCTAAGAAAGAGCGTTTACATAGCCAACGCGCGCCTTTCGCTCTCTCTCTGTCTCTCTCTCTCTCACACACAAGACAGCAGAGGCACGCGCCGGGAGGGAGCGCCGGGAGAGAGAGAGGCACGCGCCGGGAGGCACGCGCCGAGGCGAACGCCGAGGGCGAGCGCGTGCCGGGAGGCACGCGGGTTACGCCTGACGACTGACGCCTGACGCCTGACGCGTGACAAGGTTAGACTAAAAGGAGCTTCGCCCCTAAAAAAAAAAAAAAACGGTGCCGTTCAGTTGTGGACGCTACTATGAACATGTGAGCGAAATAGTATTCCGCTGCACGATCCAGGGAATTTGTTAATTTGGTTTCAAACGCGACTGGAAGGCGTCAGCACTTCTTTCAACAAATGACGTCACTGAGGGCACCGCCTACGTCAGTTGACTTTTTTTCGTTGCTTTTTAAGGGAGATACACGCATTTTCCTTACGTGGTGAATTCGAAACCACAAAATAAAGCACAGCAGATTACCTTTCCGAGACCGTGAAATCAGCCATTGCTATTGCTGTCTGAAGCGACGTGTCGATGTCCCCAGTGACGTCATTTGTTGAAAAAAGAGCGCGCGCTTTCCAGTTGTGCTTGAAACCAAATCGCGAAATCCCGGGTGCGTGGTGTAGTGCAATAATGCTTGACTCACGTGTTTACAGGAGCCTCCATGACTAATCGGCACCGCTTCTTGACTTTGGCAGGGCCCCTTTAATCTGTGTATGGTATTTATACACAACACTGAACTTTGCCCCTGTGCTGGTTCTGACATCACGCTCGGTTGAATGAATTTTCTGATGATTGCTGGTTTTTAGAAACTCACGTATTGTAACATTTACCTCCCTCACGTAATCTCTATCATCATTATCATCATCATGTTAAGTCCACTGCAGGACGAAGGCCTCTCCCAACGATTTCCAATTTGCCCTATCCTGAGCGAGTTGGTTCCACTTTATGCCCGCGGTCTTCTTAATTTCTTCGCTCCATCTAGCCTTTTGCCTGCCTCTGTTAGTTTTCCTTCTCTTGCTATCCATCCCGTCGCTCTTACTGTGCATCTGTTATCTGTCCTCAGCATGATATGCTATGTCCAGGTCCACTTTTTTTCTTTCAATTGATATAACAATATCGGCTACTCTTCTCTGTTCTCTGATCCACTCCGCTCGTTTTTTATCTCTTAGCATTACACCTATAATTTTTTTCTCTATTACACGCTGCGTGCTCCTTAATTTAATCTCTATATTTTTAGTTAACCTCTATGTTTCTGCACCATACGATAGTACTGGGAGAATGCAATGATTACATACCTTTCTCTTTAGTGACAGTGGCAAGTTTCCAGTCATACCAAGTTGTCAAATTTTCCCGGTGACAGCTGTCGTGCCCGTTGTATGCTCTGTTCACAAGGTTGTGCGATCCTTTGTATTTCAGGAAACGAGACGCAGAAGAGGCGGGTACTCGGTGGCGGTACAGGCCCGACGGGACTATACATAGATGGAACCAACATCATCAGCAGAACCTGGTGAGCCTCTATAAACGGAGCAATAATATGACATAATTCAAATAGAAACCTCAGAAACACGTTTACGCGTATGTTCACGTCGATATTCAATTTAGTGCGAGGAGGAAATTGCATAAAATATTTGTGTTTCACGTATTTCATGTCGAACAGACAAGCTTCAGTTCAGTGTATTATGACTGATCTAGCAGCAGCACTCGTTCATTTAGGTTCTGAGAACTGCGTCGAAGCTAAAGGGGTGCGAATATTGACTTTTACAATTCAAATCGAATACAAAATATCCGGCTTCGAGTATAGAATAGAATGCGGAATATATCAGAACATGAATGCGTTTTTAGTAAGGGTATTTTACTCAACACTATTAAGTGCAGTATACTTTCCTATCAGGAACACACTGTCTAAAGATTAGCTTGTTAGATCGCAAATTTATAAAATATATCGCAGCATAAAGCAAACTGATAAGAAATACTAAGTGTTAGGAATATTAGCTTTTTAAACGTGGTCGTGCCGCTTAAATGCTTGCAGAAGAGGTCCTGAGCGAGGAAGCGACGCTTTCCCTTGTGAACAGCGTGCGGTATACAACGTCCGCACGTGCCCCGAAAGCGTTGCCAGCACGTAGCCGAGTATGGTCATCGTGATCGCTCATGTTGGCGGCCACGAGTCTAACGTATATATAGCGGCGCACCTGTGGTCTATACGGATGCTTACACGTAGAGTCGACGCTGGTCTCGGAGCCCAGTGCAAGAGTGTAACGCCAGTCAGTTCCAGCAAGATGTCTGCATGGCATGATGCATCTTTTCGAATGTTCGTAACCCCTCGATATTCTTAGATTTAGACTGCGTCGTTTTGGAGTAGAAAATGCGAATATCAAAAGCGTAATACTCGACGAATATACGAAACATTCGAATATTACCACTCGTCCGATAAAAGCTAAACAGTGGCCTAGAATTGGACACTGACGGTGGTTTTGAACAAGCTGCGTTAACTCAGAACTTTGAGCCAGCTTTATGTTGTGAAACAAAGCCACACGGTGTGTGCCTAGGGTTTCAATATTGATAAGGCCTTCGGTTATTCTAGCAGGAGAGACCAAATTAAATATATGTTGACTGCCTGCCCGTTGCTAGCAGCAAGAAAAGAGAGACATTTCCTATATTTGTCGTGGTAAAAAGTAATAACCCTCAAAAGATTGACGCGCATAATATGAAGTGTTTAGCATAGAATCAATGTTCTGGGCGTTGGTTACACAACAGGTTGTTAGTGACTATACAGTCAAAGAGAATGCATGCATTCTGTCGAGCTTTAGATTACGTTGGATTTTGAAAAGACGCGATGGACGCGAGTGCTTCCTGTATCTCACGGGGAAAAGCTTCGACAGTTTTAGTGCCCTGCCCTGATAATTCCCATGGTAACAAAGACAAAAATAGTACGTTCAAGTTAGCTGAAACTGAAATCCGAATATAACGGCATTAGGATAAAGTTTTGGTTGAGCAGTTGTAAGAATGGCTAAACCGTTTCTCTAACAGCCAACTTCACAGAAATTACACGAAGTTTGCTGCAAAAATGTGCCTCAACTGTGGTAAGCTATGCGTGACGGGTTTCCTTAAAGGACGTGGTCTATTTTCTGTATCAGTACTGGAAAATTACAGAGTTAAAACAAAATACTGCATACTTAGCTATCAATTTGATCCTTCCGTTATTCAAGAGCGAAAAACGCTATCAGAATTTCGCCATATGAATTGGCGATACATGTGAAGCAATCCGGAGTGCTGCGGTACACAACGCTCAAAAGCATACTACCGATCCGCGAGTACGACTCTTGTAAAGCGCTCGTAACATTGTAATTTCTTCACGTACGCCGTAATTTCACACATAAAATTTGTCACTAGGTATGCTTTAACGCTTGGTGGCATGCCAATTTGCGTATACGTCCCATTAACGAAACGCGTGGCATGTAAATCACGTCATTCATGACATGATTTTCATTGTATGACCAGTCAGTTATGTCGCCATGCAGTCATATTGTGGCATACCAATTTTTGTATACATCCCATTAACGAGACGACCAGGAGAGCACCAAGACTGTGACATGTAAATCATGCCGCTCATGACACGCATGTCATGATTTCGTGTTATGACCTGCCATTTATGTGTTGTCAGGCAGTCATGTTGTGCCATAACAATTTTCGCATACATCCCATTAGCGCACGGCCAGGAGAGCACTAAGTCCACGGCATGTAAATCGTGCCGCTCATGACATGCATGTCATGATTTTCATATTATACTGGTCATTTATGTTCGCATGTAGTCGTGATGTGGCATACCAGTTTTCGTAACATCCGATTAGCGAAACGGCCAGGAGAGTACAAAAATCGTAGGCGGCTAGATAATAGATAGATAG
>JABSTT010004848.1:0-15249 GCA_013339685.2 Hyalomma asiaticum
GTAAAGGTGAATATAGGTGGTTTCCTTCCTGGATTGCTAACCATGACCTTTCAAAGTGTTTCGCCCGTTCCTTTAATGAATAGAGCAGTTGCGCAATGTAAGTGCATAAAACGTCGTTTCTTGCACTTGTGTTCCTAGCAAAGAATTGGGACCGCTTACGTCGCAAAAGCTTAGGAGTTTCATTTTCACCATTATTTGCATTCCAAATAGCCAAACATCCCAGTGTTATTCTGCGTGCTATGCCCAGATGACGGATGCGGTCTTTTCACGAACACAAGGTTACAGAGCATCAAACCATGACATGCAGACCAATGTTTCTGCATGAGAAATTTCTTGTGTACACACTAAGAAGGAAATCGAGGTGTATATAGGCGGTTTCCTTCTTGGTTGCTAACCATGACCTTTCAAGGTGTTCGCCCGTTCCTTTAACGAATACAGCATTGCGTACTATAAGTGCATAAAACGTCGTTTCTTGCACTTTTGTTCCTGGCAAAGATTCAGGACCGCTTACGTCGCTAAAGCTTAGGAGTGTGATTTCACTATTATTTGCATTCGAAATAGCCAGACACTGCAGTGTTACTCAACGAGCACATGCCCAGATGACGGAAACGCCTTTCACCAACACAAGGTTACCAGAGTCATCCAACATGAGACACGCACCAATGTTGTTCTGCATGAGAAATTTCCTGTGTGCACACTTAGAAGAAATCTAAAGGTGTATATCAGTGGCTTCCTTCTTGGTTTGCTAACCCTGACCTTTCAAGGTGTTTCGCCCGTTTCCTTTAACGAATACAGCAGTTGCGCGACTGTAAGTGCATAAAACGTCGTTTCTTGCACTTTTGTTCCTGGCAAGATTCAGGACCGCTTACGTCGCTAAAAGCTTAGGAGTGTGATTTTCACTATTATTTGCATTCGAAATAGCCGAACATTGTAGTGTTATTCAACGAGCCATGCCCAGATGACGGAAAACAGCCTTTCATCAACACAAGGTTACCAGAGCATCAAAACATGAGACACGCACCAATGTTTGGTGCATGAGAACTTTCCTTGTGTGCACACTTAGAAGGAAATCTAAAGGTGTATCTAGGTTGCTTTCCTGTTGATTGCTAACCAGTGACCTTTCAAGGTGTTTCGCCCGTTCCTTTAACGAATACAGCAGTTGCGCACTGTAAGTGCATAAAACGTCGTTTCTTAGCACTTTTGTTCCTGGCAAAGATTCACGACCGCTTACGTCGCTAAAGCTTAGGAGTGTGATTTTCACTATTATTTGCATTCGAAATAGCCGCAACATTGTAGTGTTATTCAACGAGCCATGCCCAGATGACGGAAACAGCCTTTTCATACACACAAGGTTCCCAGAGCATCAAAACATGAAGCACCAAGTTCTTGCATGAGAAATTTCCTGTGTGCACACTTAGAAGGAATCTAAAGGTGAATATAGGTGGTTCCTTCCTGGATTGCTAACCATGACCTTTCAAAGTGTTTCGCCCGTTCCTTTAATGAATAGCAGCAGTTGCGCACTGTAAGTGCACTTAAACGTCGTTTCTTGCACTTGTGTTCCTGGCAAAGATTCAGGCCGCTTACGTCGCTAAAGCTTTAGGCGTGTGATTTTCACTATTATTTGCATTCGAAATAGCCAAACATTGCAGTGTTATTCAACTGAGCCATGCCCAGATGACGGAAACAGCTTTTCATACAACACAAGGTTACCAGAGCATCAAAACATGAGCACGCACCAATGTTTCTGCATGAGAAATTTCTGTGTGCACACTTAGAAGGAAATCTAAAGGTGTATAGGTGCGTTTCCTTCTTGCTTTGCTAACCATGACCTTTCAAAGTGTTTCGCCCGTTCCTTTAATGAATACAGCAGTTGCGCTACTGTAAGTGCAATAAAACGTCGTTTCTTGCACTTTGTTCCCTAGCAACGATTCATGGACCACGCTTACTTCGCCTAAAGCTTAGTAGTGTGATTTTCACATTATTTGCATTGAAATAGCCAAACATGCCAGTGTTATTCATCCGAGCATGCCCAGATGACGGAAACAGCCTTTTCACAAACACAAGGTTACCAGAGCATCAAAACATGACACGGCAGACCAATGTTTCTGCATGAGAAATTTCCTGTGTGCACACTTAAGAAGGAATCTAAGAGGTGTATATAGGTGGTTTCCTTCTGGTTGCTAACCATGACCTTTCAAGGTGTTTCGCCTGTTCCTTTAACTGAATACAGCAGTTGCGCACTGTAAGTGCATAAAACGTCGTTTCTTGCACTTTTGTTCCTGGCAAAGATTCAGGACCGCCTTACGTCGCTAAAGCTTAGGAGTGTTATTTTCACTATTATTTGCATTCGAAATAGCCAAACATTGCAGTGTTATTCAACGAGCCATGCCCAGATGACGGAAACAGCCTTTCACTCAACACAAGTTACCAGAGCATCAAAACATGACATGCACCAATGTTTCTGCATGAGAAATTTCCTGTGTGCACACTTAGAAGGAAATCTAAAGGTGAATATAGGTGGTTTCCTTCCTGGATTGCTAACCATGACCTTTCAAAGTGTTTCGCCCGTTCCTTTAACGAATACAGCAGTTGCGCACTGTATAGTGCATAAAACGTCGTTTCTTGCACTTTTGTTCCTGGCAAAGGTTCAGGACCGCTTACGTCGCTAAAGCTTAGGAGTGTGATTTTCACTATTATTTGCATTCGAAATAGCCGAACATTGTAGTGTTATTCAACGAGCCATGCCCAGATGACGGAAACAGCCTTTTCATCAACACAAGGTTCCCAGAGCATCAAAACATGAGACACGCACCAATGCTTCTGCATGAGAAATTTCCTGTGTGCACACTAGAAGGAAATCTAAAGGTGAATATAGGTGGTTTCCTTCCTGGATTGCGAACCATGACCTTTCAAAGGTGTTTCGCCCGTTCCTTTAATGAATACAGCAGTTGCGCACTGTAAGTGCATAAAACGTCGTTTCTTGCACTTTTGTTCCTGGCAAAGATTCAGGACCGCTTACGTCGCTAAAGCTTAGGAGTGTGATTTTCACTATTATTTGCATTCGAAATAGCCAAACACTGCAGTGTTACTCAACGAGCCATGCCCAGATGACGGAAACGGTCTTTTCACGAACACAAGGTTACCAGAGCATCAAAACATGACACGCACCAATGTTCTGCATGAGAAATTTCTGTGTGCACACTTAGAAGAAATCTAAAGGTGAATATAGGTGGTTTCCTTCCTGGATTGCTAACCATGACCTTTCAAGGTGTTTCGCCCGTTCCTTTAACGAATACAGCAGTTGCGCACTGTAAGTGCATAAAACGTCGTTTCTTGCACTTTTGTTCCTGGCAAAGATTCAGGACCGCTTACGTCCCAAAAGCTTAGGAGTTTCATTTTCACCATTATTGCATTCGAAATAGCCAAACATTGCAGTGTTACTCAACGAGCCATGCCCAGATGACAGAAACAGCCTTTTCACCAACACAATGTTACCAGAGCATCAAAACATGAGACACGCACCAATGTTCTGCATGAGAAATTTCTTGTGTACACACTAAGAAGGAAATCTAAAGGTGTATCTAAGTGCTTTCCTTGTTGCTTTGCTAACCGTTACCTTTCAAGGTGTTTCGCCCGTTCCTTAACGAATACAGCAGTTGCGTACTGTAAGTGCATAAAACGTCGTTTCTTGCACTTTTGTTCCTGGCAAAGATTCAGGACCGCTTACGTCGCAAAAGCTTAGGAGTGTGATTTTCACTATTATTGCATTCGAAATAGCCAAACATTGCAGTGTTATTCAACGAGCCATGCCCAGATGACGGATGCGGTCTTTTCACGAACACAAGGTTACCAGAGCATCAAAACATGACACGCACCATTGTTTCTGCATGAGAAATTTCCTGTGTGCACACTAAGAAGGAAATCTAAAGGTGTATCTAAGTGCTTTCCTTGTTGCTTTGCTAACCGTTACCTTTCAAGGTGTTTCGCCTGTTCCTTTAACGAATACAGCAGTTGCGTACTATAAGTGCATAAAACGTCGTTCTTGCACTTTTGTTCTGGCAAAGATTCAGGACCGCTTACGTCGCTAAAGCTTAGGAGTGTGATTTTCACTATTATTGCATTCGAAATAGCCAAACATTGCAGTGTTATTCAACGAGCCATGCCAGATGACGGAAACAGCCTTTTCATCAACACAAGGTTCCCAGAGCATCAAAACATGACACGCACCAATGTTCTGCATGAGAAATTTCTTGTGTACACACTAAGAAGGAAATCGAGGTGTATATAGGTGGTTTCCTTCTTGGTTTGCTAACCATGACCTTTCAAAGTGTTTCGCCCGTTCCTTTAACGAATACAGCAGTTGCGCACTGTAAGTGCATAAAACGTCGTTTAACAGCCTTTTCACAACACAAGGTTACCAGAGCATCAAAACATGACACGCACCATTGTTTCTGCATGAGAAATTCCTGTGTGCACACTTAGAAGGAAATCTAAAGGTGAATATAGGTGGTTTCCTTCCTGGATTGATAACCATGACCTTTCAAGGTGTTTCGCGCCCGTTCCTTTAATGAATAGCAGCAGGTGCGCACTAGTAATGTGCATAAAAACGTCGTTAGCTTGCACTTGATGTTGCCTAGTCAAGAAGTTCAGGGACCGCTTACCGTCGCGAAAGGCTTAGGAGTGTGCATTTTCGACCTATTATTCTGCATTCGAAATAGCCAAGACAATTGCCAGTGTTAGTTCTAGCGATGCAATGCCAGAATGACGGAATGCAGGTCGTTTCACCGAAACAACACCAGGTTACCAGAGCATCAAAACAGAAGACATGCACCAATGTTTGCATGAGAAATTCCTTGTGTGCACACTTAGAAGGAGACTAAAGTGTAGTCTAAGTGGCTTCCTTTCTTGGTTGCTAACCAGTGACCTTTCAAGGTGGGTTTCGCCCGTTCCTTTAATTAATACAGCAGTGGCGTACTGTAAGTGTATAAAACGTTCGTTTCTTGTCAGCTTTTGTTCCTGGCAATGATTCAGGGAAAACCGCTTACGTCGCTAAAGCTGTAGGAGTTGATTTTCACTATTATTTGCATTCGAAATAGCCAAACACTGCAGTGTTACTCAACGAGCCATGCGCAGATGACAGAAACAGCCTTTTCACTAACACAAGGTTACCAGAGCATCAAAACATGAGACAACGCACCATTGTTTCTGCATGAGAAATTTCCTGTGTGCACACTAAGAAGGAAATTAAAGGTGTATGTAAGGTGGTTCCTTCCTTGGCTTTGCTAACCATGACCTTTCAAGGTGTTTCGCCCGTTCCTTTAACGAATACAGCAGTTGCTACTGTAAGTGCATAAAACGTCGTTTCTTGCACTTTGGTTCCTGGCAAAGATTCAGGACCGCTTACGTCGCTTAAAGCTTAGGAGTGTGATTTTCACTATTATTTGCATTCGAATAGCCAAACATTGCAGTGTTATTCAATGAGCTCATGCCCAGATGACGGAAACAGCCTTTTCAACAACACAAGGTTACCAGAGCATCAAAACATGAGACACGCACCAATGTTTCTGCATGAGAAATTTCCTGTGTGCACACTTAGAAGGAAATCTAAGGTGTATCTAAGTGATTTCCTTGTTGCTTTTGCTAACCGTTGACCTTTCAAGGTGTTTCGCCCGTTCCTTTAACGAATACAGCAGTTGCGCACTGTAAGTGCATAAAACGTCGTTTCTTGCACTTTTGTTCCTGGCAAGAATTCGGGACCGCTTACGTCGCAAAGCTTAGGAGTGTATTTTCACCATTATTTGCATTCCAAATAGCCAAAATTCCCAGTGTTATTCTGCGTGCAATGCCCAGATGACGGATGCGTCTTTTCACGAACACAAGGTTACCAGAGCATCAAAACATGACATGCAGACCAATTGTTCCTCATGAAAATTTCCTGTGTGCACACTTAGAAGGAAATCTAAAGGTGAATATAGGAGTGGTTTCCTTTTGGCTTTTGCTAACCATGGACCTTTCAAGGTGTTTCGCCTGTTCCTTTAACGAATACAGCAGTTGCGCACTGTAAGTGCATAAAAGTCTATTCTTGCACTTTGGTTCCTGGCAAAGTATTCAGGACCGCTTACGTCGCTAAGCTTAGGAGTGTGATTTTCACTATTATTGCATTCGAAATAGCCGAACACTTGCAGATGTTATTCAACGAGCCATGCGCAGATGACGGAAACAGCCTTTTCACTCAACACAAGGTTACCAAGGCATCAAAACATGAACACGCACCAATGTTCTGCATGAGAAATTTCCTGTGTGCACACTTAGGAAGGAAATCTAAAGTGTATATAAGTGCTTTCCTTGCCTGGATTGCTAACCAGTGACCTTTCAAGGTGTTTCGCCCGTTCCTTTAACGAATACAGCAGTTGCGCGACTGTAAGTGCATAAAACGTCGTTCTTGCACTTTTGTTCCTGGCAAAGATTCAGGACCGCTTACAGTCGCTAAAGCTTAGGAGTGTGATTTTCACTATTATTTGCATTCGAAATAGCCGACATTGTAGTGTTATTCAACGAGCCATGCCCAGATGACGGAAACAGCCTTTCATCAACACAAGGTTCCCAGAGCATCAAAACATGACACGCACCAATGCTTCTGCATGAGAACATTCCTGTGTGCACACTTAGAAGGAAATCTAAAGGTGTATGTAAGTGGTTTCCTTCTTGGTTTGCTAACCATGACCTTTCAAGGTGTTTCGCCCGTTCCTTTAATGAATACAGCAGTGGCGCACTGTAAGTGCATAAAACGTCGTTTCTTGCAGTTTTGTTCCTGGCAAAAAATTGAGGACCGCTTACGTCGCTAAAGCTTAGTAGTGTGATTTTCACCATTATTTGCATTCCAAATAGCCAAACATCCCAGTGTTATTCTGCGTGCTATGCCCAGATGACGGATGCGGTCTTTTCACGAACACAAGGTTACGGAGCATCAAACCATGACATGCAGACCAATGTTTCTGCATGAGAAATTTCTTGTGTACACACTAAGAAGGAAATCGAGGTGTATATAGGTGGTTTCCTTCTTGGTTTGCTAACCATGACCTTTCAAAGGGTTGTTTTCGCCCGTTCCGTTTAACGGATACAGCCGTGGCGGTACTGTAAGTGCATAAAACGTCCGTTTCTTGCACTTTTGGTTCCTGGCAAAGATTTCAGGACCCCCGCCTTACGTCGCTAAAGCTTAGGAGTGTGATTTGCCATATTTATTTGCATTCGAAAATAGCCAAACACTGCAGTAGTTACTCAACGAGCCATGCGCAGAGACAGAAAACAGCTTTTCACTAAAACAACATTACCAGAGCACAAAACATGATGGCACGCACCATTGTTTCTGCATGAGAAAATTTCCTGTGTGAACATAAGAATGAAATGTACAAGGTGATATGTAGGTGGTTTCCTTCTTAGGTTTGCCAACCATGACCTTTCAAGGTGTTCGCCGTTCCTTTAACGAATACAGCAGTTGCGCGCGGTAAGTGCATTAATAAAACGTCGTACTTACACTTTTGTTCCTGGCAAAGATTAAGGACCCGCTTACGTCGCTAAAGCTTAGGAGTGGATTTGTCAATATTATTTGCATTCCAAATAGCCAAAATTCCAGGTTATTCTGCGTGCTATGCCAGATGACGGATACGGTCTTTTCACGAACACAAGGTTACCAGAGCATCAAAACATGACATGAGACCATGTTTCTGCATGAGGAAATTTCATGTGACACACTAGAAGGAATCTAAAGGTGTAATATAGGTGGTTTCCTTCTTGGTTTGCTAACCATGACCTTTCAAGTGTTTTCGCCCTGTTCCTTTAAACGAATACAGCAGTTGCGCACTGTAGTGCATAAACGTCGTTTCTTGCACTTGTGTTCCTGGCAAGTTCAGGACCGCTTACGTCGCTAAAGCTTAGGAGTGTGATTTTCACTATTATTTGCATTCGAAATAGCCGAACATTGCAGTGTTATTCAACGAGCCATGCCAGATGACGGAAACAGCCTTTTCATCAACACAAGTTCCCAGAGCATCAAAACATGAAGACACGCACCAATGCTTCTGCATGAGAAATTTCCTGTGTGCACACTTAGAAGGAAATCTAAGGTGAATATAGGTGGTTTCCTTCTTGGTTTGCTAACCATGACCTTTCAAGGTGTTTCGCCTGTTCCTTTAACGAATACAGCAGTTGCGTACTATAAGTGCATAAAACGTCGTTTCTTGCACTTGTGTTCCTAGCAAAGAATTCAGGACCGCTTACGCTCGCAAAGCTTAGGAGTGTGATTTTCCACTATTATTTGCATTCGAAATAGCAAACACTGCAGTGTTACTCAATGAGCCATGCCCAGATGACAGAAAGCAGCCTTTTCACAACACAAAGTTACCAGAGCATCAAAACATGAGACACGCACCAATGTTTCTGCATGAGAACATTTCCTGTGTGCACACTTAGAAGGAAATCTAAAGTGATATAGGTGGTTTCCTTCTTGGTTTGCTAACCATGACCTTTCAAGGTGTTTCGCCCGTTCCTTTAACGAATACAGCAGTTGGCGCACTGTAAGTGCATAAAACGTCGTTTCTTGCACTTTTGTTCCTGGCAAAGATTCAGGACCGCTTACCTCGCTGAAGCTTAGATTGTGTGATTTTCACTATTATTTGCATTCCGAAATAGCCGAACATGTAGTGTTTATTCAACGAGCCATGGCTACAGATGGACGGAAACAGGCCTTTTTCATCAACACAAGGTTCCCAGAGCATCAAAACATGAAACACGCACCAATGCTTCTGCCTGAGAAATTTTCCTGTGTGCAACACTAGACGGAACACGTAAGGTGAATATAGGTGGTTTCTTTGCTGGATTGCTAACCATGACCTTTCAAGTGTTTCGCCCGTCTCCTTTAATGAATAGAGCAGTTGCGCAAATGTAAGTGCATAAAACGTAGTTTCTTGCACTAGTGTTCCTAGCAAGGACGAGTTGGGACCGCCTTACCTCCCAAAAGCTTAGTGAGTGTCACTTTTTCACCATTATTGCATTCAAATAGCCAAACATCCAGTGTATTTCATGCGTGCAATGCCCAGAGGAGGGATGGTTCTTTTCACGAACACAAGGTTATGGAGCATCAAACCATGACATGCAGACCAATGTTTCTGCATGAGAAATTTCCTGTGTGCAAACTAAGAAGGAAATCTAAAGGTGAATATAGGTGGTTTCCTTCCTGGATTGCTAACCATGACCTTTCAAAGTGTTTCGCCCGTTCCTTGTGTTTCGCCCGTTCCTATGTGTGTTTCGCCCGTTCCTAAGTAAGCGATCAATTTAAACTTAATGGAGATGGTCTAAGGTTCACGAAAGAACTACCGGAGAGAAACGTAATACAGTTTTTAGATATCTCGTTGTCATTTGAGCAGAATCACGTGTGTTGGCAGTATTCCCCTAGAGCATCTAAGCCGTTGTTTAAACTTTGACTCCAAGCATTCCAAAGTAGTAAAAAACGGAATAGCCTTGTCCTGTTTAAAGTCAGCCCTATCAAAGTCGTGCGTGCACCGTTTGACCATTAGCTTTAATGCGCAGGTCGAGCGCCTTTTAGATGCAGGTTACCCTAGACTAGCCATAGCCACAGTAGCAGAACGTCTTAAGAAGTCGATTTCGACCGGAACTAAAGCTGTAGCGGAGAGTAACATTAACAAGAAAAAGGTCGTGAGTATTCCGTATATCCACGCAGTTTCGCACAGGCTTAAGAGAGAGAGAGAGAGAGAACACTTTATTCATGAACCGGAGATGTTAGCCTGGTTAATGGCCTGGCTTGCTACTCCAGGTACTTTGCGGTGATTATGATATTTACAGTGATCACATCTAACATAACACGTACATACGGTCACACTTACACACTCATATATACATATATACACTATAACTCAGTTTACAGCGTTTCATTGAGGCATGTTGCCCGTAGAAACGCTATCAGCGCCTTGGTGCTACGTAGTGCGCAGGCGCTGTCTTGCCACGGGCCTAGGAGATGCCGCAGCTCCAAGGTCGTACCGTGTGGCAAGTGAAGTGCTGCCTTCAGAGTCTTTCTATCCGACTCGTAGCGCTGGCAGTTGCACAGGACGTGTTCAATGTCCTCTCGCGTGTTGCATGTGGAGCACAATGGAGAATCAGACTGTTGTATTTTGTGCTTATAATCTCTCGTGTATGCTACATTAAGTCTTAATCGGTGAAGGCACGCTTCATCTCGCCTGGCTAAACCTTGTGGTACGTGGAAGCTGCAGGCTGGGTCAGTGGCGTGTAGTGGTCCATACTGATGTCCTGGATCACACCAGAAGTGTCGCTGCTGATTCCAGGCAAATGTCGATACCATAGTCGCCGCATCTTTTCTTGAAAGGGGTATGGCTGTTAGTGGTGTTTTAGTTCCATGGGCTGTTCTGGCAGCACTGTCGGCCCGAACGTTTCCTTGTATTCCACAGTGGGCTGGTAACCACTGGAATACAACGCGGTGATTAAGTTCATGAGCATTATTGCCTAGCCGCTTGATGTCCAAAACTAGTTGTTCTTGGGCTCGTGGTGACTTCAGGGACTGCAGCGCCGCTCGCGAATCAGAGAAGATTACCCAGGAATCAGGTGTCTGAGCTACGATGTAAATAAGCGCTCTCCGCAGCGCAGCCAGCTCAGTAGCTGTGGCAGATGTGCGGTGACCCAAGGTGGCAGAAATTGACATGTTTGCCGACGGGATCCACAGACCTATTGCCAATGATGTGTCCGTAACAGAGCCATCAGTGTAAATGTGGCGACAGGATCTGTAGTTGGCGTTAATATGCTCCAGGGCGAAATATTTCAGTGCTGGAGCTGGCGTGTTACTTTTACTCTTGATGCCCAGTACCCTCTTGGGCCATAGTCACAGGCTTAAGAAAATAGGAAGTAAATATGGGGTTAATGTTGTGTTTACGGCTCCCAATAAGTTAGGAAGGGTCTGTGCTGCCGTGCATAGAAGAAATGAGCAGATGGAAGGTAAGAAGCGAACAGATATCTGTCCGGTTAAGCACTTAGCCAAGAACAATTTCACCGACTGTCGCATGGGTGTGGTGTATAAGATTCCTTTTAGCTGCGGACGTTTTTATGTAGGACAAACCGCGCGTTGTATTAATCAAAGATTAATTGAACACAGAAGGTCGCTATCAGGTGGGACGCCGTCCAATCTATCCTTGCACTGCCAGGTCTGTAGCTGCATGCCCGAGTTAGACAAAACCGAGATCCTGTACAGGCATAGGAACGAAGATACGCGTTTATTGGTTGAGGCCTGGCATATTAATATTAGCGGAAGTGCATGCGTGAGTCAACCGTCGATGCGTGAGTCAACCGTCTGAATCTTTGCCAGGAACAAAAGTGCAAGAAACGACGTTTTATGCACTTACAGTATGCAACTGCTGTATTCGTAAAGGAACGGGCGAAACACCTTGAAAGGTAACGGTCAGCAAAGCAACAAGGAAAGCACTTAGATACACCTTTAGATTTCCTTCTAAGTGTGCACACAAGAAATTTCTCATGCAAGAACATTGGTGCGTGTCTCATGTTTTGATGATCTGGTAACCTTGTGTTTGTGAAAACACTGTTTCCGTCATCTGGGCATTGCACGCAGAATAACACTGGGATGTTTGGCTATTTGGAATGCAAATAATGGTGAAAATGACACTCCTAACCTTTTAAGACGTAAGCGGTCCCAACTTTGCGAGGAACACAAGTGCAAGAAGCGAGGTTTTATGCACTTACAGTGCGCAACTCCTCTATTCATTAAAGGAACGGGCGAAACTCTTTGAAAGGTCATGGTTAGCAAACCAAGAAGGAAACCACCTATATACACCTCGATTTCCTTCTTAGTGTGTACACAAGAAATTTCTCATGCAGAAACAATGGTGCGTGTCTCATCTTTTGATGCTCTGGTAACTTTGTGTTGGTGAAAAGGCTGTTTCCGTCATCTGCGCATGGCTCGTTGAATAACACTACAATGTTCGGCTATTTCGAATGCAAATAATAGTGAAAATCACACTCCTAAGCTTTAGCGAGGTAAGCGGTCATGAATCTTTGCCAGGAACAATACTGCAAGAAACGACGTTTTATGCACTTACAGTGCGCCACTGCTGTATTCATTAAAGGAACGGGCGAAACACCTTGAAAGTTAACGGTTAGCAAAGCAAAAAGGAAAGCACTTAGATACACCTTTAGATTTCCTTCTAAGTGTGCACACAAGAAATTCTCATTGCAAGAAACATTGGTGCGTTGTCTCATTTTTGATGATCTACTAACCTTGTGTTTGTGAAAAGACTGTTTCCGTCATCTTGGCATGGCTGGTTCAATAACTGCAATGTTTGGCTATTTTTAATGGAATATTGGTGAAAATCACACTCCTAAGCATTTGCGAAGGCAGCGGTGCCAAATTCTTTGCTAGGAACACAAGTGCAACGACGTTTTATGCACTTACAGTGCACAACTGCTGTATTCATTAAAGGAACGGGCGAAACACTTTGAAAGGTCATGGTTAGCAAACCAGGAAGGACACCACCTATATTCACCTCTAGATTTCCCTTTTTAGTTTGCACACAGGAAATTTCTCATGCAGAAGCATTGGTGCGTGTCATGTTTTGATGCTCTGCAAACCTTGTGTTGGTGAAAAGGCTGTTTCCGTCATCTGCGCATGGCTCGTTGAATAACACTACAATGTTTGGCTATTTCGAATGCAAATAATAGTGAAAATAACACTCCTAAGCTTTTAGCGACGTAAGCGGTCCGAATTCTTTGCCAGGAACAAAACTGCAAGAAACGACGTTTATGCACTACAGTGCGCCACTGCTGTATTCAGTTAAAGGAACGGGCGAAACACCTTGAAAGGTAACGGTTAGCAAAGCAACAAGGAGAGCACTTAGATACACCTTTAGATTTCCTTCTAAGTGTGCACACAAGAAATTTCTCATGCAGAAACATTGGTGCGTGTCTCATGTTTTGATGATCTACTAACCTTGTGTTTGTGAAAAGACTGTTTCCGTCATCTTGGCATGGCTGGTTCAATAACTGCAATGTTTGGCTATTTTTAATGGAATATTGGTGAAAATCACACTCCTAAGCTTTTGCGAAGGCAGCGGTGCCAAATTCTTTGCTAGGAACACAAAGTGCAAACTGAACGTTTTATGCAACTTACAGTGCACACTGCTCGTATGCATTAAAGGACGGGCGAAACATCTTGAAGGTCATGTTTAGCAAACCAGTAAGGACAACCACCTATTTCACCTCTAGATTCCCTTTTTAGTTTGCACCAA
Source organism: Hyalomma asiaticum (assembly GCA_013339685.2). Lineage (NCBI taxonomy): Eukaryota > Metazoa > Arthropoda > Arachnida > Ixodida > Ixodidae > Hyalomma > Hyalomma asiaticum. Next base: position 13,320 of record JABSTT010004848.1, read on the forward strand.
AGGAAATTTCTCTGCGAAAGCATTGGTGCGTGTCTGTTTGAGGCTCGCCAAACATTGTGTTGGGTGAAAAGGCTGTTTCCGTTCATCTGCGCATGGTCGTTGAATAACATGTTGGCTTTTCGAATGCGAATATTGAAAATCCACTCCTAAGCTTTAGCGAGTAAGCGGTCCAATCTTTGCCAGGAACAAAGTGCAACGACGTTTATGCACTTATGCGCAACTGCTGTATTCGTTAAGCAGGCGAAATACCTTGAAAGGTCATGGTTAGCAAACCAAGAAGGAAACCACTTACATACACCTTTAGATTTCCTTATAAGTGTGCACAGAGGAATATTCTCATGCAGAAACATTGGCGCGTGTCATGTTTTGATGCTCTGGTAACCTTGTGTTGGTGAAAAGGCTGTTTCCGTCATCTGGGCATGGCTCGTTGAATAACACTGCAATGTTTGGCTATTTCGAATGCAAATAATAGTGAAAATCACACTACTAAGCTTTAGCGACGTAAGCGGTCCTGAATCTTTGCCAGGAACAAAAGTGCAAAAACGACGTTTTATGCACTTATAGTACGCAACTGCTGTATTCGTTAAACAGGCGAAACACCTTGAAAGGTCATGGTTAGCAAACCAAGAAGGAAACCGCCTATATACACCTCGATTTCCTTCTTAGTGTGTACACAAGAAATTTCTCATGCAGAAGCATTGGTGCGTGTCATGTTTTGATGCTCTGGTAACCTTGTGTTCGTGAAAAGACCGCATCCGTCATCTGGGCATTGCACGCAGGATAACACTGGGATGTTTGGCTATTTGGAATGCAAATAATGGTGAAAATGAAACTCCTAAGCTTTTGGGAGGTAAGCGGTCCCAACTTCTTTGCTAGGAACACAAGTGCAAGAAACGACGTTTTATGCACTTACAGTGCGCAACTGCTGTATTCGTTAAAGGAACGGGCGAAACACCTTGAAAGGCAACGGTTAGCAAAGCAACAAGGAAAGCACTTAGATACACCTTATGATTTCCTTCTAAGTGTGCACAGAAGAAATTTCTCATGCAGAAACAATGGTGCGTGTCTCATCTTTTGATGCTCTGGTAACTTTGTGTTAGTGAAAAGGCTGTTTCTGTCATCTGCGCATGGCGCGTTGAGTAACACTGCAGTGCTTGGCTATTTCGAATGCAAATAATAGTGAAAATCACACTCCTAAGCTTTAGCGACGTAAGCGGTCCTGAATCTTTGCCAGGAACAAAAGTGCAAGAACGACGTTTTATGCACTTACAGTGCGCAACTGCTGTATTCATTAAAGGAACGGGCGAAACACCTTGAAAGGTAACGGTTAGCAAAGCAACAAGGAAAGCACTTAGATACACCTTATGATTTCCTTCTAAGTGTGCACAGAAGAAATTTCTCATGCAGGAACAATGGTGCGTGTCTCATGTTTTGATGATCTACTAACCTTGTGTTTGTGAAAAGTGTTTCCGTCATCTGCGCATGGCTCGTTGAATAACACTACAATGTTCGGCTATTTCGAATGCAATAATAGTGAAAATCACACTCCTAAGCTTTAGCGACGTAAGCGCTCCTGAATCTTTGCCAGGAACAAAAGTGCAAGAAACGACGTTTTATGCACTTACAGTGCGCAACTGCTGTATTCGTTAAACAGGCGAAACACCTTGAAAGGTAACGGTTAGCAAAGCAACAAGGAAAGCACTTAGATACACCTTATGATTTCCTTCTAAGTGTGCACACAGGAATTTCTCATGCAGAAACATTGGTGCGTGTCATGTTTTGATGATCTACTAACCTTGTGTTTGTGAAAAGACTGTTTCCGTCATCTGGCATGGCTCGTTGAATAACACTGCAATGTTTGGCTATTTTTAATGGAATATTGGTGAAAATCACACTCCTAAGCTTTAGCGACGTAAGCGCTCCTGAATCT
>JABSTT010004849.1:0-20233 GCA_013339685.2 Hyalomma asiaticum
GAAATCAGTAAGGACCCATTGAAAATAGCTCTTTATTGTGTCCTGTTCGTCAGAGTCGCCGCACATTCCTGTAATGGTAAATAACGCCAAGATATTTTGCCATACGACACAAATTATCATAGCGATCATTCGGACGGTAGCTAACCAAATATAAGAATTTCGCAAGCAAAGCTTCCAGAACTCTTCGAAACGAGGAATTTTAACGTAGACATCATCGAAAGTCCCTAAGGATTGTTTTCGCTATGGTACCTACGCAGTAATGAATACAGCGTCGACTAAATAACATATATGACTACGTGCGCTAAAATACGTTCAATATATTGGCGAACACCATTCATAACAAGAGCTTGAAGCGCAATGACATCGTGTTATTTTTGTTTTGTTTCAAGGAATGCCTTTTTTCTCCTTGAAAACTTAATCGTCAAAAATATTTTCAAGGCAGACCTTCCAGAACTCTTCGAAGCCAACAAATTCAAACATCAAAAAATCTAAATAGTACCGCAATGACGCATCAAACAACAATAGTATATCGAAATGAATTGATAAAAGCATACGAATCATTACGCAAAATTCTTCGCAAACGTCAAAGATAACCACTGAGAAGAACAGAAACCTGAACAAGCGCGTAATATTTCACGGCAATACAAAAAAAGAAATACGCAGCTCGACATTGTGAGATTGTTAATGTCCGAAATCTTCGTGCGGAAACTGCCAGTTCACAGCATCCCTGAGACGTGACACATGGGAGGAGCACGAGCACATCAGAGGAGCACGACTCTCGTGTCGCTGCTGGCGTATTAGTATCGCAAGTTAAAGCTTTTGAACGCGAAAGTTAAGCTGTTGGGAAGAGGACACGACGTATTGTCTGTGCGCTCTCCACTATGGCCATTGCATGCCTGGGCAAGCGTGATTCTTGCGATGTCCTTAGCCTCTAGCCGCTTCAGCTCCTCCATGCAAAGCACGTCACACCTCCGGGTCGGCGAATCCAGAGATGCCTTGCCAATCCTTGCGCGGAGCTGCTGTTGGCCAACTGCGAAGAGACACGAATCAAATTTGTTAGGACTACTCTGTCAATTATGTCGTGATACAATAGTAAACCCCTACCAACATCCAAGCCTGCTGATGTATGCTGTAGCTTCCTTCCCACCTTCTCTTCTCCCCCTACAGGCTCCATCCATTTTCTAATGACTGCTTTTACGCATAAAGCACGTGAAAGTTCCGTTCTGAGCGCTGCGCCTCTGAGGACTTCGCGTGTTGCTCCTACAAGCCTGTCGCATAAGTCTGCGAGTACTGTTCGAGCGCCCGAATGTAAATTTGTTGGTCACACATGATAGATGGTGCTTAGCAGAGCCCGGCTCACTGCGACCAAGGCGAAAGACAAGTGATGCCCCCTATGCAGATCAACTGAGAGCTTTTACACAAGCTATCTGACGAGAACGGCCCTGTTGGCGTCATAAGCTACTGCGAGAAGCTGGGAAACGCCACCAGTGAAAAGACAGCATAAACGGGGACAAATCCAAGCTGCACGCACAGAACCGCCGCACGCCGGTCAGTCAGCAGCATATGAGTAGTGCTTAATTGCTAGCGCTGCAGTCCCTCTCACAAGCTGGTTGGTTGTGTCAGTGTCGAAGGCATGATGCGCGCCGTGTAGTCGTGTCCCGGCGCAAAGCCAAATAGTCTGCTCATTGCACCTTGTGTTACTTGATGTTAGCCGGCCACGTCTGCGAGGCTAACGCCACCTGCCGCTGCAATATCACTATCACTATCACTTGGTGTGACCACTGTAACAGGTATATACTGTTTTGCATATTCAGGTAATCTGAGATGCACCGGAAGACTTCCATCGTGATTAATTTGACGCTCCTGGCTTCAGTATCACATTTTTGTTTACTTTCTGCGAACGCATTTAATAGTTTATTGCTCATTCGAAGATTATGCAGCAAATATGTCGGCAAATGTTATGAGGGTTCTTATTCCATTGTTCAAAAAGCAGTGAGAGCTTGATTGAATTGCTGTAAACGAATGCGGTAAGGAAACGCTGGGAAAAACAATGAAAAATAATGAAGCGCTGCTTTCCCGCGAAGTACTTCGCCGTCATTAGTAAACATGATGTCCACCGAAGCTGTCGCACATCGTGTGCGCTGTTTCTCCAAAGTGCAATTTTAGATGAAACAGGCGAAGACACTAGTTTTACATGTCCTCGTAATGCTTCATAATGAGTGCACAGGGGATAGCTTCAGTTTTCTGGCCAAGAGGACTGCGCAACTCTCGAAGACGAGCGACCGGACGCTGTAACACTGAGCCTAGTTGATTTGCCCAGTCCCGGGCCAGTACGCCGGCAGCCCGCGGACAACTCACTCGCAAGACGCGATGCCAATTATCACGTGATTCAAAAGTCTTCACGGTGTGCCTGGCCCATCAGTTCTCCTAACGAAACCGTTTGGGCGGTCCGGGCTCCCCGCTGGCCAATTGGTAAGCCTAAAACGAACATGCATCCCTCTGGTCCGAGATCAATGTGCGGGACTTCCGGGAGGTCCCCGAAAAAAAGTAATGCACCTTAGGTGTCCGTAACCGTCCAGAGCCGTCCTGGACTTGTAAAACGAATACGCGCAGTGGACGTCGAAAAAATGAAGACGGTAAGGATGCTGGCAGCGAAGAAGCGTTTTAGCGGAAGAGATGAGTGCTCAAAGCTAGCCGGTTTTGACTCGAGAGTGCTGCCAAACGTCATGCACAGTTTATTTAGAAGTAACGAAATTCCCACTGTCGCCAAGTTCATACACCACCTCGAGGAGGACAGCCAGCTGTCATCCCTATTGACGGCAGCTATGCACAGGATGTTGAAGCTTGGTCTGTGATAAAGCAGTCTCGAAAAGCACTTCTTAATAAACCTAAACACATAGTGCAGTCTTGCCAACGCTACTTGCGCCCGCGCCAGATACTAAAGTTGCGACGCCAAGATAAACGCCGATTTTTTAGCGTGAGCTACACTGGCTGAGGTTCAGCAGTTTCGCGTGGCTGTTGGAGAGCCGTGCTGCGCATGCGTGAGGAGCAGTGACATAGTAGTAGTAGCGATTTGAAAGGAAGGAAGAGACGCTAATTTCTGTCTCCCATGCTATGGACAGGGCTAAGCGCCTACGCAGTGACATCACGCGCGCCCACAGCCAGCGCCGCGCGCGCGTCGCCGTTCTGAACATTCCAGCGGCAACCAGCATAGTACGGTGTAGAGAAGGAAAGGAGCACAGCGCATGTGTAGAGGTGGTGCTGCGCCATCCCTCGGTCTGCCGCGGTGGTGTAGTGGTTACGGTACTCGGCTGCCACCCAAAAAACGCGGGTTCTATCCCGGCCGCGGCGATCGCATTTTCGATGGAGGCGAAAATGCCAGAGGCCCGTGTACTGTGCGTTGTCAGTGCACGTTAAAGAACCCCAGGTGGTCTAAATTTCCGGAGCCCTCCACTACGGCCTTTCTCTCCTCTCTCTCTCTCACTCCATTTCCCCCACCCCCATGGACGCTTAGCCGTGCTCCCTACATGGGTTGCAGAAATTAGCGTCCTTTCCTAACCGAACCACAATAATCATCATCATCCCTCGCCTGTACGGATAAAAAGAAATGTTGCGCAGCGCACCGGAAGCGAGGTAGAGCGAACAAGTGAAGCAGGCGACAATGGGACGCGTACACAGCTGTTGCCGACACCGACCGCGTTTCTCGCGCTCGCGCCGACCGCGCCCGGTGTCCTTGTCTCCATCCTCCATCTCGGAAGTACCTTGCAGCACTGTGGAAGCTGCAGGGCTTCTTAGCCAATGGGAAACGCGAAAGCCCCTCAAGGTGTATTCATCCGCGTCGCGTCGTCTGCTCGTCGTCTCTTTGGCGTCGGCTCGCCTGCAAGAACATCGGGGACGCCACCTCGCCGTTTCTTTGATGTTCAGAAACCCATTTATAGACGGAGCGTTCGCTGGCATTTGTGAGGAACGCGGTTCTTTTTATGACAGCGTTCATACTTGCGCTTTCACCAAGTTCCTTTTTCACCCCACCAAGCGCATTAAGCACCTCTAACCTTGCTTCTTTTGAAAAAAAAAATCACTGCATCTCCACTAATGTGAATCATGACAAGTGGCGAAGCACTGGGTATCTTACCGGTATATCACCGTACATCACTGGCGCGCAGCCACTGCGAATGTGAAATGAGTGACATAAAGTTTATATACATACAAATGTACTGATTTGGTTCCTCTTTAATGCTGTTGCGTTTTAGTCCCCTTGTTGTAAGTCGTATATCGTCTTGAGTTCTGTATGCACATACACACATATGTTTCGACTATATAGCAACGGTTTTCTATATACCGCGACAGCGAGAGCCGACGACAAAGGTGTCATAAGGTGCTGCGGTGTTTCGCACAGGAAACGTCAGCCGCTACTTATGGGATTGCTTTACCGTGGCCACGACGACGCCGTTATACGCCGACAGCCCGGGCGCCTTTGCAGGAACTCGTTAGAATCGCTTCTGACCCGACAACTCTGCATATACACCGTCTTATTGTACTGCCTCCAGGATCGGCCCACACATCCGCACACTATATATAGCAACTGTGCTGTGCCGTGACGGACGGACAACGCGGACGGACAAGGCTAGACCCTAAGGTGCTTCGCCCCTAAAATAGGTTATATTTGTCCTGTAGCGCTCTGCAGATTCATTTGACGCACCTTCGGCGGCTATCGCGCACTGGTATTGAGCGGAAGAGCAAATTATCGGCGCGGCAAACAATTTTAGGCATTCGGGGCGTCTCTCATCGTGGACGCATCACTAGCGCTAATGTTGTGGCGCCATGTGCTATGTTTACATCGAACCAATTTTACGGTTCGGCACCACCTTGGTAGTCCTAGCAGCTTGTAAACAAAGGAGCGATCTAAATAATAGCAAGAAAATATACCTGATGCCTTGCCCTCAGCGTTGGATGAGACTAAGCGATGACAGGTTATACAACTTATTTCTTGCTGCCTGGGTAGAGAACCAGCAAAATGCACGAATTCGGACGGAAGCGGATGGTCTGGGCTGTATGGGGGCTGCCATGTTGATATACGTCATCGCGGTTAGGGAGGTTATGATTACCAGCTAGTAATTGCTACAATAATTCAGAGTTTGCGAAGTACATGCCTAACGTACTTCGTATCGCTCGCGTCATGCAAGAAGCGCAACTAAAGCCCTTGTATATGATTAATAATGAAACAGTTATGCCCGGAACTATCTTATATGCTGCGCAAGAGTACTGCCTGTGTACTCCTCGTAGCTTCGGCAGTGCTGCAAGATAATTTTGAGACGGAGTATAGTGGTGGCTCGGCCGGTTGCTAGAGCTGAGCAACTCATTCAGTTCATTGCAGGCTACCCTGGGTAGACCACGGAAAGCAGATGCCAGAAAAACAGTGTGAATATAATGCTCGAAGAAAACAAGACGTCGTCGTTTACTTGAAGGCTCGCTCACGCTACGTATGTCCTGGCATAGCCGAGATAAGCCACTGTGAAATATCTTGAACATGAAACGAGAGTGAACGCCTGCCACATGAGAAGGAAAGGGTGAGTTTACCAATCTATAGTTATCGTCGATGAGGCTCGCTGATCTGGATTACATATGGCATTAAAGAACACCCAGTCAGAAAGGTGGGCGGCTCAGTTTGACCTACAGCGACGATGAAAGTGGCTTGGTTTAAGGCGCAGCGAAGGTGTTTCGTGCAAACGAAGGCTCAGGCGATTACCACGACGAACTGAATGCTGACCATTATATACGCTAAGCGGTTTCTTAAAAAAGTGCTACCTCGTCTACAACCTGAAAGCTTTATACTCATCGACAGCCCACCTTACCACTTAGTCAAACAGGATGAAGGGCCACGAATGGGCAGCCTTAAAATGCCAATACAGGAGTGACTTTTTGCAAGGGTGTTCCATATGGCGAGGATGCGGTAAAGGCTGTACTCATGATGCCTGCTGAAAATGTAAGGCTGACGGACAGATACTGAGTGGACCGTTTCGCTAAAGCATCAGATCACCTCGTCGAGGGCTTACCACCCTACCACTGCCAGCTGAATGCGATGCAGCAGGCGTGGGCTGATATCAAGGTTTCGTTGCAAGGAAAAACAAGTCGCTGGTATAGAAATGGATGCAGCAAGCTAGTGCTGAGAAGTGGAAGTACTACGTACACCACCCTCTTGACGAAGGACTACTATGAAGAAGGTGGACGGCCTTAGCTTATTAAGAAGACCTGGAGTGCGAGCGCTTGTCATGCGCGGGCCCTGGGCCAGGGCTTTCCCTTGGCCCATGGCCCAGGCTTTCAGTCCCTTGACTTTGGATGCTTTTATTATCCTGTTGGTTTTTCAAGCATGCATAACTTTTACTTATACAAGACACACAATTCTTGAAAAATATTCTCTGATTTATGTGTCTATTTCGGAAGTGCGAAAATGTAACGCTGTTCTCTCAAGATTTTCATATTTATCGATTTGTTATACAGCGATCGTACTTCCCTTTCTTTATGCTACGACATGGCGATAGCCGCTAAACAACCTTCTTGTGCAGTAAGGAGGCGCCTCAAAAACATAGCCCTTATCATTTGATGCTGGCTTTGTGGTGCTGCTAGAATACAGTAGCGGCGGCATAACGTTATCCTTCGTACCACGGTGCCAGTTTGCACTTTAATTATCCACATGATTTGTAGTGCACTGGCTTCTGGTTATGTTATCGTTTTCTCATTATGCCCGTTTGTGCTGATTTGTAAACCCGAAATTCTTAGGTTTAGGATCGTTGTTTATTTCTTGACAAATTATTTTAAGCAGCGTTCGCGAAGCATAAAGTACCCTATAAAACACAACACATACCTTTCACCTTCGCGTGTTAATGGAATAAAAATGCAGGAGGCAATTCGTGAGTTTTTGAAGACAACTTCGTTGAAGCACAACTTATAGCCGTTTTTTAGCCTTTTCCGGCCCCAATAGGCCATGTATTCACGGAAGGTGCCACAGCAATGTTTCGCCATGTATAGACGTGGCCTAGTCAGCACTTCGTAGTTTAGGTGGTCATGCATAAACGCGTGCCGCCTCTTGCCACTTATTTACAACGACTTAGTAAAGTACCGCCTATGCGCAGGGGCGTCGGCTCTTGTGACATAATAACTGATTCGGCAAAGGACTAAACCATACTTTCGGCAGTTCTTGTCTGGAGCCGTGCTCCAGACAAGAAGGAAGTGGGAAGGAGAGGGACACCATAGTAGAGTCTGCCAAACACATTGACCACTTCGGGTTCTTCAACATGCGCTGACATAGCAGAGAAGTTGGGTTAATCAGCTAACCAAAATAATTAGTTTAGACTAGTGCCTTATGTGGTCAAGGGGAGGGGGATAAGCTGTAAAGTTCCACGAGCTGTTTCCTGCTCTCTCCGGGCAATTCGGGTTGCCCAGATACGCCGTCTGTAATTTGATCAGAGTGCGTCCATAAACATGTCTGGCCCGTTACTCATCCTTATGAACAGCACGCCTTTCGCCCTTGACAGAAACAATCTTCAGAACATAGCATGCTGAAAGGACCATATTGTCAGCACAAGTGAGGAAGGGACGCTATCCTCGGTCAGGGTACAAATGTTGCGTAGTTTCGCGAATCGCGCGTGCTTATTTGCACAAGCTTTATTTTTTGTGCTGCCTTATCATCATAGACCTATCAGCTGAAGCGGTCGGCCCTATCTACTGTTTACGGTACATGGTACATTTTTGTGAGCAAAATTATTTCTCTCATTCTTTTCGAGGTGTGATGATGATGATTGTGGTTCGGTTAGGAAAGGACGCCAATTTCTGCAACCCATGTAGGGAGCCCGGCTAAGCGTCCGTGGAGGTGGGGGAAAGGGAGTGAAAGAGATAGAGAGGAGAGAAAGGCCGTAATGGAGGGCTTCAGAAATTTAGAACACCTGGGGTTCTTTAACATGCACTGACAACGCACAGTACACGGGCCCCTGGCATTTTCGCCTCCATCGAAAATGCGACCGCCGCGGCCGGGATCGAACCCGCGTATTTTGGGTGGCAGCCGAGTACCGTAACGACTACAGCACTGCGCCGGCACTTTTCGAGGTGTGCGCACATTAGCTTCAGTTGTTTGTAGATGCTGAGACAAGGTATTTTGTGGTGGTTGTGATTCGAGTTAGGCTGCCCCATCTCCGGAGCACGACTCAGTGTCCGAGGGGGTCAGGGAAAGGAAGCGAATCAAGTTGCGTGGGAACGAACGCTGCAGTTGAGAGCTCTGAATATCTTGACCCTCGGGGTTGTTTAACATGCACTGACAGCGTACAGCACACGGCGGGGTCCCTGTCCTTTTCTCCTCCATCCAAGATGCGACCGCGAGAGGCGGGATCGAACCCATGTTTTTTAGGGCCGAAGCTCGTTAGGGTTGAGGCTTGTCCTTCCGTCCACGTTGTCTATGCCCACGGCAAAGCATCGTCTGCTGTCGTAACAGAGCGAACGGCGCGCATTGACTGCGGAAACGCTCTTACTGCGACAAACGCTGCGCCAGCTCGCAAGGAAGGAGAACGCGTCCTTGCCCACGAGAGACAACGCCAACGCAGGCAGCGTCTGCTATCGAGCCTCTTGATTAAAAAAAAAAAGAAAGACAGATCCCACGTGCAGTGGGAATCAGGGAAATGAGGAACACGCATCTAGAACGTAAAATCGATCTGCATTGTTCTATCGCTATAACAATGTCCGCCGCGGTTCTGTTGTGGTTAAGGTACTCGGCTGCCACCCAAAAAACGCGGGTTCGATCCCTGCCGCGGCTGTCGCATTTTCGATGGAGGCGAAAATGCCATAGGCCCGTGTACTGTGCGTTGTCAGTGAAGTCAGTGCGTTGTCAGTGTCAGTGTCAGTGTCAGTGAAAGAACCCCAGATGATTGATTGATTGATTGATTTATTGATTGATTGATTGATTGTGGTTTGGTTAGGAAAGGACGCTAATTTCTGCAGCCCATGTAGGGAGAACTGCTACGCGTCCGTGGGGGTGGGGTAAAAGGAGTGAAAGAGAGAGGAGAGAAAGGCCGTAGTGGAGGGCTCCGGAAATTTAGACCACCTGGGGTTCTTTAACGTGCACTGACAACGCACAGCACACGGGCCTCTGGCATTTTCGCCTCCATCGAAAATGCGACCGCCGCGGCCGGGATCGAACCCGCGTTTTTTGGGTGGCAGCCGAATACCGTAACCACTACACCTCCGCGGCGGGCCGAACCCCAGGTGGTCAAAATTTCCGGAGCACTCCACTACGGCTTTTCTCTCCTTCCTATCCCTTTCAAACCCTTTCCCCCACCCACACTGACGTTTAGCCGTGCTCCCGACATGGAATGCAGAAATTAGCGTCCCTTCCCGAACCGAACGACAATCATCGCTATAACGATTGTTACATATGAGGTTAGCGAAACGGCGGCATGAGCACCAAGACTGTGGCATGTAAACCATGCCGGTCATAACACGCACGCCATGATTCTGATGTCATGACTTGTCATTTATATTCGTGATGGAGTCATGTTCTGGCATAGCTATCTTCGTATACATCCCATTAATGAAACAGCCGCAACAGCACCAAGACCATAGCCTGTAAATCATGCCGTTCAGGACATGCCTGTCGTGATTTTCATGTTGTGACCTGTCATTTAATTTCGTCATGCACTCATGTTGTGGCATACCAATTTTCGTATGCGCCCCATTAATGAAATGACCAGGAGAGCACGAAGTCGTCCGCGGCTAGATAGATAGATAGATAGATAGATAGATAGATAGATAGATAGATAGATAGATAGATAGATAGATAGATAGATAGATAGATAGATAGATAGATAGATAGATACGCTCAAAATCACGGAATTTCTCTAAGAAACGCTTCGCATTGAAAACCGATTCCTCACACTGCAAAACCGTTCACTGCCCACCCCATATAGATAGGCACTGGATCATCACCTGTAATGTAGCGCCAATTGGAGAGTTGTGCGTAGTTCAAGAATAAAGATTCGCAGCGTGCGCATTAACTAAAAGTATTCCGGAACTCGGCACGATCTACGACGTGGGAGCGCAGGAACCACGTAAATACCAGGTGCACGAAGGACAACGCGTATGTAAATACGCACACGTGTTGTCACTCATTTACATGCGTGAGTGGACAATGCCATGTGTAATTTCCAGCAACACCGAACGGTCCCCAGTGCTCCGCCCATTCGTCGTGATGCACGTAGTGGAGATGCGTAGTTTCAGGTTACAGCCGAGCACAATAGACTCCGTGCAGTCGAGTTTTCCATGTGCGACATCAGCGCCAGAAAGCACAGCCTGACGGACAGAAGCAAAATTGGGCAGACTGTGGCCGGACCATACGCAAACGCGACGCGTGCGTCTCCAACTTCATAGCAGCCGGGCTACAGCGCGCGTCCCACTTTCTTTTTTGTTTTCTTTCCTTCCAGACGCGCGTTCCAAACTTACAGTGAGTGAAAAAATTGACGGCAGATCGACGAGGTGAATGATGATGAGATTGGGCGAAGCTCCATGAAGTAATCAACGGTTAAACCGTGAAATTTCTTCCGTTAATTCGCCCGATAAAATTGACGTGAAACGATTTATTAAATGATTTATCAAACTTTTATTGCTGGTTTCCGTTGTCCTTTCATTATGACCGCTTTGTGGTCGGTGAAATGTAAGCTAAGTGGTTCTTGCACTGGTTGCAGATGAAAGTTGGCAAACACGATGTCGATGCAGGTGCCTCTGATGGTGGTTGGGTTGGGGTTTTCAAAGGAGATGCCTCGCGGGCTCTCACTTCAGGGTCCTGTCTGCGAGCGCGCGCCGCCGCTGCCCTGCGCGCCCGCCTTTCGGCATCCTTATCCATATGAGCACACACCGACGGCAACGAGCATCGTCAACTACAAACCTGTATCGCGATATGGTTTTCAATATAAAACCATTGCTTTAGAAAACACCTGGCGTCTTTCGTTAAGCAGCTGGCGTCTTTTCGTTTTGCTTTAGAAACATCTGGCGTCTTTTCGTTTTGCTTTTAGAAAACATCTGGCGTCTTTCGTTGGTTTATTTCATCAATCAACGGCGTTCTGAACAAAATTTTTATTGTTTAATCACGCACAGGAGAAATCTCACCAGGAACTACCTTGGAGGTAAACAATGGCTGCTAATGGGAATGAGAGACAGAAGAAGTCGGCTTTTAGCTAACACTTACACTTCTACTTCTACTAACGTTTCCTACTGGAACATGCCAATGGCTGCTAATGGGGAATGAGAGACAGAAGAATTCGCCTTTTAGTTAACGCGCACACTGCGAATTTTTTATTGTTCAACAACGCACAGGAGAAATCTCCCACCGGCACCACCTTGGAGGTCAAAGCGTAAGACTGGTTACGCACTACGACGAGGGACGAACGGGTGCCGCCTTAAGGAGCTGCGCTCCTAAAAACTTTACTATCGGTACTGGGAGTGATGGGCTCTGTGACCCCACCAGACGGCCCTCAGTCGGGGCGGAAGGCGACGTCTTGGGCCCTTGCCGTGACCCGGACTTGGACGTCCAGAGCAGAGCTGGTCAGTAGGGTATCCCACTTTTGCGAGCCTACAAGCTTCTGGAGTTCTTTGGGCGGTGGGTATGTGGCGCAGTCCCAAAAGATGTGTTGCATTGTGGCTCTCTGGCCACTTACAGCAATCTGTTCCACAGGGCAACTTGAGCGTGCGTGTGGTTTTCTTTGTAGCACGCCCGAAAAGCAGTGAAGAAAGTGCGCGTCGCTGTCGCCTCGGCTTCCACCATGCGCGCGCAATGGGCGAACGCGCGCGTCTCGTAAGTGCACCCCAAGCGGCCAATGTCAGCGACACTGAGCCGTCCGACGAGTAGAGTTACTGTATATATATGCTACCTATGGTAGCATATAGAGTAACTTTACCGACGAGAGCTACGTAGCGCCCCCTGGTCAGTGGACGGAGCCTATAGCGTCTACACCGCAACGGCAGACTTTGCGCAGTGATTTATTATAGCTGCTATAGCGTCGCTGACTTCCTTGTGTTGAATTGTCCCTACAGCATGCCTAACTCTAATGATTGTGGTTGTTAAGTGCGAGAAGCGTGCTGTTAGTAAAGAGTCAATAAATATACATGAACTCACTTGACTCAAATCGGAGAAGGCGTACATGTGCAACTCGAAACTAATCGAACACAATTCTAGAATTCCAGAGAGCCCTGCAGAAATAGACGGTAACTATGCGTGATGACTACGCACGTACTGAATGTCAGTTATGCAGCAACCTCCATGAATAAGGATGTATCCTCAGAGAAACCTTCCATAGGAATTAGGCAAAAGTGCCTCCTTAGACACATGCAGTTTGTAAAATTTCCAGCTACAAGTCACAGTTGTGAAAGGCTTTATGTTCATGAGTAACTGTCGACCGTGAACACTTCCGCAGAGCTCCTCTAGATCGAACGGTAGTACGAAGTGGCCAGCAGTACAGGTGGAATTATTTTTCTTGCAAAATATCTTCAAGCAGTACCTGTCATGGACGCTACTTCGATGAACCTCGAGATGGTACGCTCGAGGATCTAGATAGCCATGTCCAGGACAGACCAAAGGGAGTGGCCGACCGTCGTACCGAAACACAGCCACTTCGAGGAACTCAAAGCCACGGATGCATCCTCGTGCAGTATGACAGCGAGCAGTGGGAGCGCCGACAGTGAAATGACGAAGCTTGGTGGCATCGGAATGGAGATTCCCCGCTTGGGCTGCTTCCACCATCGACACCGTCTCCTTGGCGCGTCCTCTGTGAAAGTAAAGACATATTGAAACGACTCGGCGTGAGAGCGTTATTGTGGAAGCCTATACTCTTGTCGTGAGCCTCGTGCACAGTTGCGAGGTAGTGCTAGACGCCTCAAATTTACGGCAATTACAACACCACGGCTGTGAGAAACATCTTAACTCGTAATACCTGCCATCGATAGGTACCCAAATAAGCGGGCTTCTTGCAATCAACTTTTGGAGGCCCTTACCTGCCACGTCCGGGGGCAACTCGTGGGACAGGCGGTCGTAGCGGAACGCAGCTATATACCTCGGCCAGGTCCCTGCGGCGCCTGGCTGCGTCCGAGCTCGAAAGCTGGCACCGCGTTTCTGGGCGCAGCATGCCGCTAGTGCATTCACTTCTCGGCCGGACGTGGCTGTCGCAACGAGGAAGCGCCGTTAGAATGACTGCACGTGGCCACCAGCGCAGGCTCGCGCAAACGCACGTTCGCATGCCCTATAGCCACGCTATAACAGATGACGATGCTGATGATGCTCCTTCACATTTGGCATAACAGGCCATTTCGGCGTGTCCACTCACGAACGTCGATTCTTCATTTGCAAACCATGCTACACAAGAGTGCGAAGGCACTCCAGTCAGCGTTTCCTTTCGGAACTATCTAGACCTATCATGCGAAAGCGCGCAGGACAGCCGCGGATCACGGAGTCTTGGACTGAGGACTGCACCCACATTTCCGGCGTGTCCAATGGACTGTGTGCTATCCTAATTTTAAGGGTCCCATGACGCCAAAATTTCAAACGCAAGATGCTTGCTTTAATTGGTTTTCCTGCATACGAAGGCAACGTTGACCGAGTGTTAGAGGCGAACGTCGCCTCTAAGTAATTTTAATATGGTTTCACAGTAAGCGAGAATGCTCATCCGAGCTTGCAGCACCTCGCGATATCGCCACTAGTATGACGCGGTTAGTGGCCAGTCTGTGATGTTTCACTTTTGTAAGTTGATATCGTGACGTCACAGAGAGACACGGGCGCGCCGTGCTGTGGCCTCCGAGATTGCCTGCCGCAGCCGATCGCGAAGACCACGCCAAAAGCGGTATTTTTCTGCTTCCTCTCCGTGTTGGTCGCTCAAGCGTACATTGTACACACGCTATGATGCAAAGCGGGTGCGGCGAGCAGACAAATTCAGCAACTGGTCAGGCGATCGCGCTCTCCGCAACGTCACCGAATCTTGAGCTCACGTGATCAGTGCCTGCGCTCACTTCCGACAGCCGCCGCGCTAGCCCCGCGGCGCTAGTTTCTTGCAGTATTTCGCGTGCGTTCCGAAGCTTTATTAAAACTGAACAAAACTAACGATGCCGTGACTAATTAGGCTTCACGCTGGAGAATTTGCCACTATATGGCGTGATTACAAGACACTGTTCTACTCATTAGAACATAAAAGTCTCCAACAAAAAAATGGCTGTCATGGGCCCTTTAACAAATCGTCTCTCTCTCTCTCTCTCCCTGCCCTATTCCATCACGTGTAAGGTCCCGCACATCTAAACGGTGCGCAGCTCCTTAGGGACAATAGATTTATGAAAAAAATCCACACCATATCCACGGAGTGAATGTTGATGAGTGGGCGATGCTCCGGAGGTTCATCGTAGATCGTGCCGAGTTCCGGGATAATTTAGTTAACGCGCACGCTACGAATCCTTATGTTTCAACTGCGCACGAGTGAAATCGCCCGCCGTCAAGTCAAGATCCAGTGCTTATATATATATATATATATATATATATATATATATATATATATATATATATATATATATATATATATATATATATTGGTGGCCGATGAACGGTTCTCCAGCGCGAGCAGTCGGTATTTTTCAATCAAGAAACTCGCTAGAACTGCCTGTGTCAACGTTGTCTCTCGCGGGTGAGGGCGCGTTCTCCTTCTTTGCGAACTGGTAGAGCGTTCATCGAAGAAAGAGCGTTTCCATAGTCAACGCGCGCCTTTCGCTCTCTCTGTCTCTCTCTCTCCCACAAGACAGCAGATGGAAGAGTGAGAGAGCTCGCGCGCCGGGAGGCACGCGCCGAGGGCGAGCGCGAGCGTGGCTGCGACGCGACAACGAAACAGCGAGCACCGCTGCGCCATCACGCCATCTAGTGAGCACTTCACGAACTAGACGAGGTGGCTACGAGGGACAAAGGATGGAACGACCCACGGCGTAAGGAGCTTCGCCCCTAAAAAGTGACTTAATTATCAAACATCCACAACTGAGCGTTTTCTCTGCTAGCGGGCGAGCTACCGCCTGTTAATCAAACGAGCATACTTATGATACTTTGGCTTCATAGAAACACTTCGGCACACAGGACACTTTAAATCCTATGTCTAAAGTTCACAATGGCAATTTTGCTAACACTTTTAACTGCATTCTAAGGCTATATGAGTAACACATTTTTAGAGTTCTACAGTGTAACCCCTTTTGAGACGAAAGCCCCACTTGCCTTGCAACAAGCCGAATGTTACCCTCCGGCGGCATTGACACCTCATATGATACTATTCACAGAAAACTCGCGTTTCGTTTCTTTCACTTGGCATGTACGAAAATTGCATGACAAGCTCCGAATGTGTGACTAACAATCCCGCCAAATCACGTGATCTATGATATTACGTACTTGTGATTCACTTCAAGAATAATGACAATAAAATTACGTATGTTGAATAACCGCGTATGGCTCATAGACAAAGACATGCAAGTTTGCGCGCCACGTGATTGAATGTTAATCTTTAGAGCCTGTGCCTATCTACTATCAGTGATCTCAAAGAAATTTAAAGCCCGATAATTGGAACGAACTTCAGGAAATCTATGACGCAGCTCATCTGTCCTTGAGAGTGGAATTGAAAAAATGTTCGCTTCTTCATGTGAAGTGCGAGCTGCGCCATCTGCGGAATCGTTCCCGCTGATTCCGCAGTGACTGAGCACCCACTGAAAGTCGATCTCGTGGCCATTTTTCTGAGGTGGTGGTGAAGCACGATTACATAGTACGTCAGCTGCTCGTGGCATCCGCGCCTAAGAGCTGACCGTATGCACTGCAACGCCGCCTCCGAGTCCGAAAACACAGCCCATTTCCTCGGCCTCTCAGTACAGATGAATTCTAGTGCACGACGTAGAGCCGTGAGTTCTGCCGCCTTGGACGTCGTGACATGAGACGTCTTTAGTTGAAGCGTTATCCCCTGTGTTGGTACGACCGCTGCTCCGCCAGAACTGGAGGACGTAGCCGATCCATCGGTGTGTACGTGTATGTGGTTACCATGCCGTTCGTACAGCAGGTGTAAGCCGAGTTGCTTTAGCGCAGATACTGGTGGATCTGTCTTCTTCTGTACCCCAGCAATTGTGAGGTGTACTTGTGTGAGACTAAAACACCACGGGGGGAGCACTCGCTTAGCCCCAGGCGCGTACCCTGGAGTAAACGCCGCACTGTGTGCATTGACATTGGCGCTGAATGACGTGCGGGGCCTTGCAGCAACGAGGCTCGCCAGATGGTGTGAGGGAGTCCTAGCCACATGCCTGAGGTGAAGTCGCATGGTCTCAACGGCGATGTGCGTCGTGATAGAGAAATCCTGCGCTATGGCAATGGTTTCAGCCGTTGAAGCGCTGCGTGGTAAGCCAAGGCATATCTTAAGAGCTTGTGCTTGAATGCTCTGTATCGTGGGCAGGTTAGTCTTGCAGGTGTTGGCGATAGCAGGTAGGCTGTACCGTAGGAATCTGACAAACAGCACGCTGTACAGCTGTAGCATAGCGTGTATGGACAGGCCCCAGTTTTTTCCTGCGAGGAATCTGAACAACTGGCAGATAGCAGGCAGCCGTTTGTTCACGTAGTTCACGTGCGGAATCCAAGACAGGCCTCTGTCAATTACTACTCCTAGGCTCCTAATACTTCGGCAGTATGGCATTAGTTGTCCGTCGAAGGATATGTTATATGCAAACGTCGGTTTCCTGGTGAATGCCACCATTGCACAATTTTCGCATGAAATTTTGAGTCCTTGTTTCTGAAGGTAACGTGACATCGTCGTGACTGCCTTCTGAAGCCGAGCACGAAGCTGAAGCCGTGTCACAGCGGACGCCCAAACGCAGATGTCATCGGGATAGATGGAAAGTCGTATGGTGCTTGGCAGATAATCTACTAATCCAATGAGGGTTAGGTTGAAAAGCGTTGGACTTTGCACTGCGCCTTGAGGGACTCCACGGCTAACGTGATGCTTTGATATCGGGCCGTTCTCTGTGTGAATGTAGAACGTCCTCATCTGTAGGTAGCTGCATACCCACGTATAGATCTTGCCACGAAGTTCTACAGCGTCTAGCGCGCTCAGAATGGCTTCGTGGGTGACGTTGTCGTAAGCGCCTTTAACGTCCAGGAACGCAACGGCAGATAGACGCTTACGGGCTTTCTGGTGTTGGACATATGTGACCAGATAAACAACGCTGTCTGTTGATGAACGACCGCGCCTGAAACCGGTCATAGCGTCAGGATAAACGTCGTAGTACTCCAAGTACCATTCTAGGCGCGTTAAAATTATTCTTTCCATCGTTTTGCCGACACAACTGGCAAGCGCGATCGAATGATATGAGGAGATGTCCAAAGGAGATTTGCCGGTCTTGAGGTGTGGAATTACGCAGCTGCATTTCCATTCCTGCGGTACTGGCCCGTCTGCCAGTAGTCGTTGTAAAGGACCATGTGTGCCTTCCATGCTTGCTCACCCAGGTTGCACAGGGCGCGATAAGTAATGCCGTCCGGTCCTGGAGCTGAATAACGCCTACACACAGCCATTGCAGCTTCTAGTTCTTCCGTGGTAAATGGACATTCCATGCGAGGATCACGTGAGGAGAGAGGGTGGCCGGCCACCCCACTACCGCTCCATCAGGATTTGCCTCACCAGCAATCCTTTTACTGAAAGACTCGGCGACTTCTATCTCACTGCACTTTAGATGCAGTGCCAGAGATTTAAACGGGTGGCGCTGACCGGGTATTGTCCGAAGGCCACGAACGGTTCTCCGTACGAGCGACAAAGGCTCTCGCGGATCCAGAGGCTCGCAAAAGGATACCCATCGCCGCGAAGCCAGCTTGCTCATTGGACGCTGTATTTTCTTTTGTGTGCGTCTAGCCAGTCTCAAGTCGTGGATACACTTCGTGCGTCTATACCTTCTTTCCGCACGACGGCGAATCGCACGAAACTTTTCGAGTTTGATGTCGAAATCCGTGCATACGGAACTCTTTCAGAGTGATTGCGGGAAGTCGCTATCGCATGCGATAAGGGATAGGTGAAATTTGTAATCTCATAGATAGTCATAAGCGGGAGTGCACCGAATATTTATGGAAATCTGTTATTGAATTGCTAGCATCTCTACTTGGTTCGCCCGGATACGAAACTTCGTCCATCTTATTCTCCTTTGGAACTGTTTACAGCAAGCAACTTGTCGTCATTAAAAAAATAACTGCCGTTATGTCCACTGCCACGCCGCTAATTATTGAGTCCTTTATTACCTTTCAAGAGCCCTTTTTGGTTGGTGCAAACTTTATTCAGTGTCCTGCAGAGGCCTTAGCCGACTGGGCCTTGGGTCTCCCACGAAGGGACGTCGAGACCTTGTCTCTTTGCCGCCTCGAGGGCCTGCTCGACGGCCCAGAGTTGGTCACCGAAGCTGGGGCTGCACAGGGCAGAGGCCCTTTCTACAAAATTAATTTCTTTAGACGCAAACTTCTCATTACCATTTCCTAATGCTGAGGGAGCATGGACGAGTCTCAATGAGTGAACATTCAAAGGGGTCCAATCGCAAATGTTTTCATTCATTAGTGCACCGCAACGCTGTATGCTCCAAGAAGCTTCCTACAACTGAATATAGCCTATATGGTCAGCTTTATGACCTAAAAACAGTCGTACATATTCGTTGTAATTTCAGTTCCTTCTCTTTTGAATATGTGTCGCTTGAAACCATTCCGCGTCATTATGTAAATTTTCTGAATGAGCTTTCCAATGATTTTTCATTATGGTATGAGCACCGTAGACCTGGCAATATTCTTTCTGCCTTTATGTCCTTACGCATAATATACGAAACGCCTGCCTCGACTGTAAATGCTTTGAAATATTGCATTAAAATTATATACATATGTATAATTTCGATGCAGTATAATGGCAACTCAACGCGTTCAACACAAGCGGGCCAAGGAAGGTGGCGTCGCGTTTAAAAAATGGCTAGCCATGGGGCGAGCACTGGAACAGAAGTTTTTGTTGGTTCCGACTGTCCGCCCTTTACCGCTTCAAGAATTTCTAGAAGCTTGTTCATGAATGTTCATATTATTGTTTAGTCCCGCTCCTGTGATAGCCTCATTGAGGCTACAGCACGTAAAACTAGAAGAAATTATGAAAAATATAAATATGGGAAAGCTCGTTACGGTGTCGATGCGCACGCATTGTTGTCGAAGGACACCCGTCGCACCTGCTAGCCACGCGGAACCGTGAGTGGTCATCGCTCATTCATTTTGTCGAGGAATTCCTGCAGTAATACAGCGCACACGAATACATAATTTTTGCCGAACATTTGTAATTTCTAAACTTCGCCTTTCGACTCCCTCTCTTCCAAAATTTTTACCCCTTGAAACAATCGGGGGGAAATATGGCAATGACAGCTGCACAGGGGAAACGGTGGAAGTGAAGGGCTTGAGAATAGGGTATCTCCACGTAGCCCATACAAATTTGCATCTTCTGGCAAGCTTGTATTTCGCAGTAAGGATACCGGATCACCATCCTAACGAGTGTGACTTATTCGAGAGTCCCCTATGCAGTTGTGACAACGGCAATTACATTGTACCTCAATGGCCACACCTTGAGGTATTATTGGCACTGACAGCGCCGTAGATGCTCTACACTAGTACAATCAAGTTCACCGTATGCCTACAGAGACCTTGAGAACGGAGGCTGCTTGGCATCTTCACTGGATAGCGCGCAATACCCCACAGCTACAGTGCTACAGCGCACTTCCCACTTTTTCTCTGGCTGTCAGTCATTTACTTTCACTGGAATCCAAGCACAGATGGGCACTGACTATGTGATGCAAGTTTGATAGTTCCAACTAAACTGATTGAAGCATGTGTGCACTGCTATGAGCTAAGCAAGGCGGATGATTTAATGTAGACCTGCCGTTCGCAAATTAATCTTGGAGAGGTCATGTTCGTCCCAAACAAATAAAGAAATCACACATTGCGTTTCACGTGACGATTGCGGTCATCTTAACCGATCAGTCCATGGTGTCCAGCGTGCACCCCGAAATGATCTAATACCCCTAAAACTCCCTACACCCCGTGCATCCTTCCGAGCATGCGCAGATAAGCTGTGTGTCTTCCTTCTTTTTCAACTCTGTGCTGTCAGCAGTTGTTAGTCGGCGTTAGTGGTGTTCACTGCTCTCCTTGTGTCCT
>JABSTT010004850.1:0-20231 GCA_013339685.2 Hyalomma asiaticum
CACCCCGTGCATCCTTCCGAGCATGCGCAGATAAGCTGTGTGTCTTCCTTCTTTTCACCTCTGTGCTGTGCATCAGTTGTTAGTCGGCGTTAGTGGTGTTCACTGCTCTCCTTGTGTCCTTGTCCTGCACGCCTCTTCTTTTGATTATGGGCAGCGCCTCAGCAGCGCCTCAGCACCTCATTAAGGGCAGCGCCTCATTAAAGGGCAGCAGCGCCTCAGCACCTCATTAAAAGTTCTTTGTCTGTCTGTCTGTCTGTCTGTATGAACCCCTTATAATCAATGTTATTAATTTGAAGGGAGGCTCTAGTACAAGAGCAGAGCTCTACAGCAGTAAAACGCTTCCTGTTACTTTTGTAGAAGTAATTCAGATATTCGAAGAAAAGCCACCGTGCCAAGCCTAACGGGAACAGGTGAACTGCGCTGCGTTTTCCTAAAACGCGTTCCATTTATTTATGCACCATCCGACCCTTATGAAAAAAATTGAACGTCCTTCTGTAGAGAGTCTGATGATTTTGTGTATCATGATCGCAAAAGTCTCTAATGACTGTCTAATGAACTTCCTTGTGTATTCCTGATGTTAGTCTATTACGAATTGGCCACCGTCTTTCTACAGAACTGCTAACGGAGAGTTTTTGATGCGCTTCTAATGAATTAGTTTCTGATGCTCTTTTGATGAATGAATTTCTCGTGTGCTCCTGACGAGCTCTTCTGATGTATATCTGATGTCAGTCTAGTACATATTGGCCATCGATTTTTTATAGAGCTCCTAACGCATGAATTTCTAATGCGCTCCTGCCGCATGAGTTTCTGACGCACTCCTAATGCACAAGATTCCGGTGAGCTCCTGATGCACTGTTATGATGTACTCTTGATGACCGCTTATTACATATTGACCACTGTTCCATAGAGCTCCTAATGCTCAAGATTCTTATGAGCTCCAGACGCACGCCTGATGCTTGTGAGGCAGGCTGTTACCTGATGACACGGAAGTGAACGTCTGTATTATCGGTTGAACATGAAGACATTAATAACTTACATTCTTCGCATTCATGCAAAGGCGTGCTCACTACACAGGTAGATGAATCCTTTTCATTTTGTGGTTGACTGCAGTCCTAATGCATGTGAAATGATGGAGTAAATGATGGAGGCATTTCGAAAGAAGCAGAGACAACTAATCTATATTCAACAGGGCAATGAAAGGGGCTAGCTCAGTGATTTCTGCATTTGCTATGAATGAACTCTCCTGCACCCACAAATAAAAATAAGACGTGAACAGAGGCTCACAGAAGAAAGCAATTTTCTATTTAATTTCTTGACAGAGCAATGACGAAAGGCTAGTCTTGTCCCACCCGTTGTATGGGTAAAGCTACAGCTAGTGCACAACCTGCAAGAAAATGTGTAAAAATTAAGCACTGCATTGAAGTATAGCAGCACAACAATACCAGTTTTCTATACTGCTTGGTGCAAAATGTGAACAAGGGCTGAAATGTAGCATACGGAAAAAAATTTTGCAGTTGATGCCATTTTACAATGCAATGATATATTTTTTATCAGCTGCACTAATAATCAATCTGCATTCAATATTGAACTACCTAATCTTATTTTTGTGCAGGACAAACAGCAGTAGTACTTCATCTTCACAAAAAGTTTAAAAAACCAGCACAGTAGTGGAAACAGGCCAACACGTTCTGCATTCTCATACAATATGCGCTGGCCTATTTCTGCAAGCATTTAGTATATTCACACCATGTAGCTTGTTTCAAAATACAAGGCCCATGTGATGCTGCTGAATGGAAGCTGTACGAACCAGTATGCTTGAATGCTGACAGTTTTCATTTACAAACCACAGAAGAATCTAAACTTCGGTGTGACATAGTGCTATATCATTGAAATCATGCAAGGGTACCACATACAATGAAAGGGTACTCCATACAAGCATGGAAATTACAACAGAACAGTACTAAACTCGTAACGAGCTTTACTAGAAATCACACATTGTTTAAGGTTTCACATGCCATACATATGCCTAACGTGTCAGAAGAAAATTGCCAAAAACCCAAAAAGAAAAAAAAGCTCAGCAGGCACATAGGTCCACATATACGCTGGCTACGTTGTAATTTTGAAACAAAATAAGGGAAAGGAACTTGCTTGCATGACCAACCATGCAAAATGTTACCAGTAAACCGATCTACTGCATGAATTGCTATTAAAACATGCAGTTGTGTTCCTACAAACGGCAGCACAGGTCAGACAGGTAATTGTTAACATCCAAGTGATGCAACACCAAAATTAAAAAGTGCATACACAAGTCGTTTAGCTGTCTAGTGGAATAAATGCATTTGCCAATCCCTGTTCTAACAAACATAGCTTTATAATGAACAACGACAGTAAAATTGTAGAGCGTTTCACAGAAGCAGGTGACAACTTGCTTGTATGCCATCAACTGCTGCCATCAACTGTATGCCATCAACTGCTTTTCGATAGTGGAATATATGCACTACCTCTTCTTCATAACCCCCTATTGGTTGTTTGCACTGTGCCTGTCTACTGTGAGCTTTCTTTGGACCAATTTGTGCATGGCTTCAGAGGAAGTAGGTAATACTTGCACGCTTTATTCTGCTGGCAGGTCCTAGCCACCACATGGTGGTTGTAAAACACATCGAAAACTCCTATGTGTGAGCATATTCGTTGCACAACTTGTTTGATTAAGGTTTTTACTACTTCACGAAACTTCCCAGGTAAATTTCTACAATAAAACTGCTAACTCTGCGTTGTATAGGTGCTCCAAAGTTATTGAAATACCTTACATGCACTGCTAAAGCCCTGCTGAGGTAGATGATATAAAATCTCACTATTTAAAATGCAGAGATAATTAGAATTATATGTGCTCATAAAGAGCTTAAGCCCATCCTGTGATAAACAGGCAGCACAAGCATCAAAGGCACAGCAGAACATCACAACGGCCTTATCGCATGTTTCCCCTGCCTAAGAATTTCTCAACTAGGGCACAAGCTTTCTCAATAGGTGCGATATGTCATAACTATCAACTTGCTGTCATTAAAACAAATGCCAACCACATAAGAGGACTTGTACGGCCTTGCAAGAACATATCCATCGCCTACAGCATGCTGGTCTCTCCTTGGGCGTCTTAAGTAGCATCATCGCCATCACTGCGTGCATACATAACCAACAACACAAAAGTTAATCAATTTGTAGAAAAAACAGACTTCCGCAGGCACATGTAGTACACAACACACATGATGTGTTTTGGCAATAAAGGCCCTGAAATAATAAGCACACAGTGCTTTAAGAACAGGTATTAATGGACTTAACAAAGCTTGCTGGTATGGATCCACATGAAAAAACAGCACTTATGAAACATGTACACAGAAATAACGAGCAAAGGGTGAGCACAGTCTGTGCATGAGTTCACTTAGCACTGTTCTTTAAAGTATTAGTAAAGCAACAGCTTCTTGCAGCTTATTGTAGAAATGCCATTGCAGACCGAAGTTGCACACATGTGCTTCACAAAGACAAGGTCATAAATACAAACTGCCAAACGGATTCTTTATGTGAAGATGATTACACTAGCACTTGTACCAAAAATTGTTTAAAAATTGATTGATGAGGATTACGTGTTGCATATATCGGACACTTAAACTATGCAAATAATAGTGTACTGCATAAGAACGTTAGCCTTTCAGGCAAGTAATCTTTGCTGCACTAGCGCCAATTCACATGCACATATTGCACGCTTAAAGCATTGCTACGCTTTCATTCTTTCTTTCTTTATTGCGTTAAGACTTCACAAAACCACCAACCCTGTTCTCCAACCTTCAGCAAACGCAGTTGACATAAAAATGAAAGTCCTTTCCCAACTGACACCCTCATAAAAATATTAAAGCTGTGTTTTAGCACCTTCATTGAACACCACCTCTTAGTTGCACATCCTGCAAATAAAAGAACACTTTTGGTGTCATGCTGTTCGAAAGAAGTGAATGAAAAAAATAAGAGAACCGTAAAGCACAACTGAGCTTCTTTAACACATGTAAACGTTGCAAGCCGTAGCACTGTGCAGCGAGATTAAAGCCACTGTTAATATCTGGAACAAACAGTTACACACAGAGAGGTAGTTGGAGGTGCAGCCAAGATGAGACGTAAGCCACAAAGCAACACTGAATGCGCGTGGCACCGCTGTGTTGTTCTACCGTGCTCCACTCCACTGTAGTTTCTTTGCACCGTCGGTTCATTTTACTGAACTTGCGGAACTTGTGTTTATTCTCCATTGTGAAAAAGCTACGCGATGACCGAAAGGTACAAGTCGTCACGTAGGAGACCCCTTTTCATAGCGAAAGGCATTGTATCAACAAGCTTCGGGCGATCATAATATACCTAGTACAGCCAAGGAATAACACAGCCATGACCTGAACGTTGCCCGAGCACAGGCTCGCCTAATGCAACGATCCTTGATCACCATATTCTGGCTGGAATCAGCGCACCTGGTAACCGCACCATATATTTTTTAAATAGGTACTCAGAAAGCAAAGCCCATCCCAAACATATCTGCCATGCTCGGCCCATCATTCCTGCTTTACCACGCTGTCCAGGCTATGTTAGTTGTTTGCTGCACAACAAAAGTCAAAATGCAGTGAATATGCTGGTTGCACGTTTCAGCGGCTTTCTTGCGCTTACCGAAGCTTGTCATCCGCTGTGCACTCTTCAGCTTTGAGGTCAACAATGTAGACATTCGGCGACAGTCTCGTCAAACGTCGGATGCTCGGCCAAGTGTGGGACGCGCATTGTGAGACAAAGAACGCTCGCCAACGGATCGCACAATCACCTTGAATCACACATACACCATTGTGGTAAAGGCACAGGACTGAGCATGTCTACAAAGCTATCCGGCCGTCGTGGCTGCCGTAGACGACAACGCAGCGTCCACCCAATGACTACATGCCCGACAACATCCCGGCACACACCACATATGCTCTAGGCGGCTATCAACAATGATAAAATCACAGGTGCGAATATTATCCATAAACACGGTAAATACACAAGCACCCAACAAGTACGTTGCTCCCAGTCGCTACGCCAACAGTACTGTTGAAACCGCTGCCTTACGTTGAAACCTAAAACTACATAGGTGGCGGTAGTGCAGTGTTAATACAAAGAAAACTTTTGTTTTTAAACCAAGATGTATTCGCGACGTTGCATGCCAGTTTGGGCACGTTTGAATTTTTTTCCCCGCTGTTTGCATAAAGTTCACAAGATTTGCATTTTTCAGTTTGAGAAACGAGTGACAACGGATTACCAACTTGGGACATCTTGTACTTTAAAGCTAAAACAACACCAACACTAAAAAATTGTCCAGTCGTCTTTTGTTCTGTGTGCATGTTTAAACATGTATTTCTCTTCAGCACTTAGTGATTCCCAAACGCTCCCCCAAGGCAGGATTTATCTCTGAGTCCCAAGTCTGATACGTCGTCGCCAATCTTGAAGGCAATGCTTTGTGTACTCCAATTGTCAAATTTTTTTTCCAAGCGCCACAGCGGATGAACGAAGGGTTTGATTACTTTCCCCGTGATTTGGTAGGTGGGTGTTATAGGTTCATAGACGTGCTGTCTGGAATCCATCCAGCAGGACGGTTAAGCATCTTAGGGAAATAAAGGGGGTGAAAGGCATGCAATACTGCTTCAGAAAAAAAAGGGGGGGGGGGGGCTGCAAGGGAGTTATGCTCTGGTGGAGAAGGGTACGCCTGTGAGGGGGAACGGGTAGCGCACGTGCTCGCTTGTCCTCTCCCCTCAAAAGAGTGATGGTGATGGGGAAGTAAGGAGTGCAGGGCGGGTGAGGGCGGGATAGAGGGGGTGTAGGCCGCATGATTTTGGAGCCCCGTTTAAGAGATCAGTTTCGTTCTAGACACATGGAAGAAGGATCACCGCGGGACTGAGCATCATGCTTTGTAACTAATTAGCAGCAGTTTTTGCATATCCGACTATTAAAACTCGACATATGGGTCAGATATGGCAATCCTACAAACTGTCCTAAATTCGTACGTTGCCCTCAACATCAACACTTTGATCGCCCTTCGGTTGATCGCAACTGCGACTTGCTTAATGAATGTGCCTTGACTCGAAACTTAATAAATTTCCAACACGATTGAGAAGCGCGTTGGAATGCGAACTGGTTACAGCTCGAAATTTTTTAACATAACGGCGATAATAAGATCTTTTTTTATTGGTCGGGACGTGTTTTCTCGTTAGGAACTGGAGTTCAAATCCTGAATACTTCTGTCACGTGAAGCCATCGTGTGCGCAGCCATTTGAGTGCCTAATGTATACGTGCTGCTAAAACGCATTAGTCACTGCTACTCATACTTCCTGCAGGTCAACTGCGCGTACATGGACATTGTCGTCAATTTTAATTTCTTAGTATAACACGATTCGAAAGTATTATGCAATAGGTGCTCTTTAGCGTTTAGGTCAGCTGAAGCTGAAAGACGAAAGTTGAATGTTTAGACGTGTAATAAACTAACACTGCGGCATATTGTTAGACCTCCTCACATTTCATTTTTGTGATGTGTTTTGACATTGGGAATTGATTTGTGGGGTTTAACGTCCCAAAACCAGCCCTGATTATGAGACGCAGTAGCGGAGGTCTCCGGAAATTTCGGCCACCTGGGGTTCTTCAACGTGCACTGATATCGCAAAACACACGGGCCTCAACATGTTCCCTCCATCGAAAGGCAGCCGCCGCGGCCGGGATTCGATCCCGCGACCTTCGGATCTGCAGCCGAGTGCCATGACCACTAGACCACCGTGGCGGGAATTGACGTTAGGAAGAGACGTTGGAACTCTATTTCGGTCATTTGAGACTTTTTTTAAATAAATGTAATTTATTCATGTGCATTGTCATTTGAGTGTATAATGCATGTGTAATGCTAAAACGCATTAGTCGTTGCATTTCTAATGTCAATCTTACGCCACATTAGGAATGCATTAGGTTGACATCACAAACTCAATTTTCATTTTGATAAGGGGAAACCGCGGAATGTAACTGTTCGCTATTCGCGAGTCGCTGTAGAAGTAAAATAAAGATAAAATTTCTGCAACACGCATTGCTTTCTTACCTGGAAATAGCTTAAAAAACGCGACAATTTTGGATTCTGCACATGAAAAGACAAAAATGCTACTTTTCTTGTAGTGTGAATTTATCTAGTAGAAGCTTCAAGAAAACACATTTAGAATGTCCAAATACAATCCATAAATCGAATTTTGCGGCCGTCTTAGCGCCAGATCTCTCATGGAGTTGCAGCGCCGAGAACGTGAAGTGAAAAGTAGGGCGTGTATACCCCGCTTTCCAGAAAAGGCTTAAAAGCCAAGTTTAGGCGTCCGCCACATTTTAAAAGCTGTTGACGCTGCTTAATGGTCGATGCTAGGGTGGCCTGACTAATACATATTAACACCAAAGCATATGATCTTTAAGACATATACTTGTGGAGTTCACTTACGTGTAACAAGAGAAAAAAAAACCAATTGCTTTAAGATTGCAATATTGTGTGCATAACCAGAGTAGTGATAAGCGGACACCATACTGAAAAAGTCCCTTTCCGCATTCCAATAATTCCATATTTTCCATTCAAAATCAATCGGTCTTCCATATACTTGCCGTATATTTTCCATATTTTTCCCTACGAGTATTACGGAAACATGGAATTATTGGAACGACCATAGGGAACGTTTCAGTAGGGCAATGTAGGGCCCTTACTGTAATTTCTGGTGAGTCGAATTATGTAACTGCTGCACAATTATTTGACCGCTCGGCAGAGCAGCTTTAGAGCGCTCTGCCACGGCGCATTGTTTCCTTCGGGAGGACTGTATACAAATTTGTTTTGATCTTTCTTTTCAGATACAGGTGCTGTAACCAACTATACATTTGCACTTAAGACTCGCGAATGCGCAGTAGTGATAAAAACGAGAGATATCCAAGGTGGATCAACTTCTCCAGGTAAAGATAATGGTATATTAGCAAGGTCGTCACAGTGCTATGTTATGCGATAAAAATGCACATACATGTGCAGTGATTTTGAACTATTTTCATTTAAATTTTCCGTGACAAGCGCTGCAAAAACAAAAGCATCTGGTGTGAAAAAGAATTTGAGTCAGCTCGGGCTCGTAATCGAAATCAGGCATGCTATGTAGGATGCATATCCATTCCGAAAAACCCCATCGGTTTGGTAAACTGGAGTGAATATTGGTATATTGTAAATTGACGCACTCGGTGTTGTCTCGCTTTCCTCTTGCGCAGAGCTGCTAGAACGACAAAGGACTCCTGCCTATTCGCTCGCTACGGAAGACAGCCAATCGATTTTGCCCCGATAAATGAATTTGGTATAATCCACTGATGGTGTGGCCATATCTCAGCCTTCGATGCGTGCCTTGAAGGATAGAAGAAGAGCACCGCACTCTTGCGCCGTTTGTGATAGATTTCACCGTCAATGAGCCCCGAAAGCTGTTGTGTTCGGCTTGTAAATGCGCGGTTTACGCGTCCTCCAAAATTTTAAACCTCTTGAGGTTATTTCACCGTCGGTGTTAAAATGACCTAAATATACACATAAGAGAAGCATGTGATCACTGAAAGCATATTGTTACGAACGTATTGGTTCGCTCACAGGTGATCAATGAAAGTGCGTGAAAGGAGCAGGCGAAGGCTAAGACCAGCCTGGTCAGATCAACCAACTAACAAGCGCGGTCTTCCCACACCAACTCGCTTTTGTGTTCTTCCCACTTGCGCGCGTCGCTGCGCCATTTTCCCGAGGGCAGAGGAAGCTCGTCGAGCGAATGAAACGGGTCTTCCTGGAGGCATGCCCCATGAACCATTTGCTTCGCACTGGGGCGCCGATTATAAGAAGGTAGTTCAGGTCGCTTCAAGCGACAATGGCAAGTTTATATGGTAGGTAGCGAGAAACTTGCAGTACAGTTCTTTCTGCTTCATCTGTGGACTGGTATGCGCAGACAAATTTACTCATCGGAACAAAAGCTCACGGGGGTACACATTGTATCGTACCGGCTCTTGCTGTGGCCTCGGAAGGACAGTGTTCTCAGACATTCTGGTGAGCGAACTTATCAACAAAATCTCTCAACAATGAGCATATACATCTACATGGGGCTCGAAGGGCCGGAGTGTGTCCAGAAAGCTCCACAGAAAACGAAAGTAAAGGAAACGAAGGATGCATATCTGCAGTACCTTCGTATTTGACTCATATTGCACAATACACGGACCTCAACATTTCGCCTCCATGGAAATGCGGGTGCCGCGGCCGGGATTCGATCCCGCGACCCTCGGCGCAGTAGCCAAGTACCATAAGCACGAGACCATCGTCGCGGGGAGTACCAGCAAATTGCAGTCCACGATCACAGGTGACAAACCGGGAAGCGCCATGATGTAAGATAACGCGGTGCAGTAGGAAGGAAGAGACATAGGCTGCTGTGGCCGACGAAAGTGCTGCTGTTTTCATGTAAAGAGTTATAATCCAGGCATACCGTACAGAGCCCACCGGTTCTCATATGAGGTCTTCGGAAGGGGTCCGAGCCACTCGACACCGCTTTTCTCAAAAAGCGACGTCGGTGGCCTGATAGGTTGCTAATAACCTGTATGGCCCGTCGGTCGTTTGTATATGGCACTGACAAATATCACAGGAGGCGACGTACTGTTTCGTGGTTTTCCAGACTTTCGACCAGTAAAACGTCTAGCGGAGCCTTTGTAGCGTGCGTGTGAAGCCAAGGTGGCCTGGTGTTATGTCGCTGTTGATCGAAGAACTGCAGGGCGTAGGTCTTCTGCACTATTAAGAGAAATGGCAGGCCGTGAGCTGAGTGATTCTTCTTTCACATCACACCATGACAGAGTAAAATGTGGGCCAGGGTAATGATGTGAACATTTTCAGCAGGATCGCGATGTTGCTCACCCTTGAAGCTGCAGCGATCTGGAAGCTCGGACGAAAGAGAAACTAAATACTCGTCGAAGTCTTCGTTCTTTTGCGTTTGCGTGCATTGTATGGAGGCGAGAGAGACAATCGGCATTTGTGTGGCACCATGCGCTTTTGCATTTAACAGAGAACCCGTATTCTCAGAGAGGCAATTCCCAGCGTGCAACTTGGCAGGACGAATCTGGGACCCCACCGAGGCACCTTAGTTAGTCACTATCCTGAACTCGCGGTCGTGTAGATATGGCTGAAACTTTCCTTTGGCGAAGAGAAATGCGAGGCCTTGCAGCTCGCTGACAGTGTAGTGTTTCGCCGCGCTGGTAAGTGTCCGAGAGGCACTAGCGACGATATGCTGCCAGCCGTCGCAGACCTCGGAAAGCACTGCGCCGACACGCACATCGCTAATGTCAGTGTGCGTCGGGATCGAGTAGACCAGAACCGGGTGCGAAGTGAGTAGAGTATCAGCTCCTGAAATTCAGGCTCACGGGATTCTGCCCACAATTGCGATGAGTCTTTGTAAAGAAGGAACGTCAGAGGCGAAGCAAGTTGAGCGAAATTGGTGAATAATAGCCGGAAATAACACGAAAAGCCAAAGAAACTTCAGAAGTGTTTGACCATTTTCACTTCCTAAAGGCTACGAAGCACAGCAATCACTTGTGGGTCTGGCCGGGCTTCGTGTTTATCGACCAGAAAATCTATAACATCCTGACGCTCAGCGACACTTTCTGGAGTTTAAAATAAGGCCAGCTCTGCATAGACAGGTCGGCATGACAGATGAGCTCATTATGCTGGTGAAATGGCGTGTCCTAAATTCGATGTTGTCATAAATAATCCTGTCATATAAACTGCACATACCAATTTCACACTTGAGTCCGCCGGAGCACAAGACATTGTAATGTCGCCGGAGAGCTGCACAAACCGAAACACATGTTGTTGAACTCAAAGAGCCTGTCGGGTGTTGGAAGTGCTCTGGTGGGACCAAGATGCGTGCGGTGCCTGAGGGCGCTGGTCAAATGCGCACTGATGACAGCCATGAGATGGGTCGGTAACTCGTAGTACTTCAAGCTCTTCTTTAGGTACTCGCCGTATTACAGGAGACACATTATGGGATGAGACTATCAAATTTTCAACTGAGGGGACATTGTCTTAGCATCGAAGGTCTGCAAGCTGTTTTTTACCGAATTGCTTTATTGCCGAGGATATATCATGTGATGGGACTCTCAGACTTTCAACGGTGGGGATATTGCTTAAGCATTCGGATTTCGGGAAAATTTGCCGGATTTTATGCGGTTCAAATTGCGGTTGTACTTATTTAGATAGCAGTAAAAAAATATATCTGCAAAGTATTTACAGAAGAAGAATAGCCAAGCAGCCAATATGGTGGAAGTTTCTCGAAGCACACTTGAACTTTATTTGTGTCGCATCTATACATTGTACAGATGACAGGAACACAGACAAAAAGCCACATTACGGCTGGACGGGGTCCGTGTGCCTTGTTTTTTTGGCAACAAACAGTAAGCGGACAAAATCAGAAGTGCAATGCATGAATAGATTCATGTAGAGAGACAAACGAAACACAGTAAACATAGCGATAATTTAAGACACTTCTATCCGAAAACGCCGAACTAATTAATATACAAAGTTTTAAACGCGTCGCTATACACTTTCAACATGAAAATATAGAAAGAATATACATAGTAAGCATACAAGCATAAGAAATATTCATTAATGATTCTACAAAAGTTCAAAAACGCCTCGCCGTGTACTCCAAACTAGAAGAGAAGCTCAGGGGAAGATGGATGCTTGAATCGATGAACAAATCGCAAAATACGATTTAGAACAGGGAATGTCGCAGGAGCCAACGTTTCGAAAAGCGGACTTGTCTTCGTCAGGGCGGCAACTGCCTTCTCCAGCGTTCGTTTATGTACGCCTTTGCACACTCTCCCCAGTCCTCAGAAAGAGAGGAGAAGAGCAGCACGTGCGAACAATGACAAACAAAAAAAAGGGGGGGGGGGGAGTTGGGTGCAGGGGTAGTTCGGTGACAGGTGTTAGCGTGACTAATATAAGGGGCAAGAGCAAAAGCTTCCAAAGAATCCGCTCCTTGTACATGTCTTGCAAATGCATTGCGTGCACAGTGCCAGAAAGCAGGATGAAAAATGGAACACACGCTCGGAACAGAAGTTCCTCCTATGGCATGTGCCCCCCTCTCCATTCCACACCACCTGCACCGCACCAACAGTGCATTTCACTGAAAGCTTGTGGCTAAAAATATAACTACACTGTTTAACGCCGTTGTTCTCGTCGAACTGGATGGGGGCTCCGCACCTGAAAGTAGACTTTCTGGGAGAAACACTGTTAGCTTGTGCATACCTTAACATTTTGTCGTCTTTGTTAACCCCCACCGTATCTAATGGACTCAAGGGTTCCCTTTGAAGTGTTTATGCCTGTAGGCTGGAGAGTACTGAAGCTGTATATGAGATACTATTCCCTGTATTTTCTGTCCCTCGGCGAGCGGAAGTTTCCCTGAAGTATGTAGTTTCAGTTCGTCGAAATTATGACCTGTCATATTAAAATGCTGCGCCCCTGCCTTCGGCAGGTTATTCGCGGTGTCCGCGCGGTGCCCGTTTAATCAAACATTAATTGGTTGACCAGTTTCGCCGATGTATTGCTTGTGACAGAGTGAACATTCCAACATGTAAATAAAGTTTGAACTAGTCCTAGTCAAACTAGATTTTCCATGATGGACATAGTCACTTCCCGTACTTTTAACTTTAAGATCATTTTGAATATGCTTGCAAGTCTTACATCTGGGACGGGAGCAAGTTATTAGGCAGGCGGTGCGCTGAGGGTTTACTTTGGCATGTACTAACAGGTCCTTAATGTTTCTATTACGGCGGTAGGTGACTCTTGGTATTTCCGGAAACGCTTTTCTAAGGCGATCGTTGCTTGTTAGCGTTGGATAGTATTTGCGAAGAATATTATTTATGTTTGGAAGCGCATTGGAGTATTTCGTTATGAATGCTAGCGGTTGGTTGGCGTGCGCTTTAGGGGCTCTTTTTTTCTAGTGCTGGTGTCCTATGTAGTTTACGCGCGTCATTAAATTGCTTAAATGGTGAACGTAATCCACAGTAAACCTTAGCTGAACGAAATCACCCGCACGACGCTCTCAACAAGGCATACAGTGACGCTCGTAAACAATTCGCAATAAGAAAGATGGGCAAGTGGTCGCTGACCTGAGCCGTGATGACACCCGATTCAACGTTTTGTGCATGAATATTTGTGACGAAAATGTCGAGTAAACGTTAGCAGTTACCTTGAATACGAGTGGGTGTGGAAATTGTATTAGTGCATGCATTTGATTCAAGCACCCGTACCGTGCGTCTGCGAATTGGGCTGTCATGCAACATGTTGATATTAATATCACCACCCAGAACTAGTCTGTAATGGTTATCATTAACCCAGGACAGTAGATGGTCAATGTATTCGAGAAAGTTTACCGCGTTTCCTGCAGGTGGGCGAAATACTGTGGAAAAAAATGCTACGACCATGCTGAACAGTCAAGATTTCAATGTCAGTAGTAGTTTGAGTGAGATCTTTCAGCACTTCACAATGCAGAGTACTTTTGGTTAGCAGTAGAACAGCGGCTACCTTTTTGTCGCGTCGGTTCAGATAATGTGTAACATAACCAGATATTTGTAGTATTTCGTCGTTGCGATACCACGTTTCACTCAACATTACAATGTCAAATGCAAAACCAAAAGAGGACAGCAGCGCGCTCAGATGATTGTCTTTATTGCGTGCCGATTGAGTGTTCAAATGCAAGAAGGACGTACATTTGTTTTTTTTTTTTGAAGAAAGTACTCTGTTAACGTCGCTAGGTGTGAACATTGTATCGGCCATAATGAAGGGCCGCGGTAGGGAAGACGTCTTATTGACGAATGAGATCACTCCATTTTTTCAAGGTCTTGAACGACAGATATGCGAAGTACACGTGAGTTGTCACTTTTCCGCGCGAAAAGTTTGCCCTCCCGTTTCCACGCGTACTTCCACTGCCTTTCTTTCTTTCGTGCTACAGCTTGTCCGAGCAGCTTCTTTAGTGTTGGACACAAGTGTTCATTTATGAAAATGGGAGTGTCACCAGAGTGGCCCAGATCAGTGGCAGATATGCGCTTTTTCTGCGCTTTTTCAATGAACCCATCTCGCTTCGTACCCGAGCGAAACGGAACGACAACATTCGGACATCCACCATCCTGTCGCGATACACGGTGGCAAACATCAACATGGCTGTCACAGACGGGTTCACCTACAAGACTACCAAGCTTCCCTAAAACTGCAGAAAGGTTTTTATTTTTAACAAACGGTACACCTTTAATTTCGAAGTTTTTATTTCTTGAATACTGCTCTTGGGTAGTCACCCTCTCTTCCAAGCCAGCGACGAGCTGTCCCAGTTCTCGACCTTTTGCTGTCAAAGCAGTGTTTTCGTTTTTGAGAGATGGGTTTTCTTTTTCAATTGCCGAACAGCGTGTCACCATCGCATCAAACTGAGTGCTGAAAAAGTCTATAGACTGTTTCATATCTTTGAATTATTTTCTGACTTCTTTTTCGATAGCGCTTCACATGTCGCGCATTTCCTGTCGAATATCTTTACGGAACTTTGTGAGTTCAGAGGGCATCTGAGTACTTGGGATCTACACTCTAGTTAGGGAGAAGCGGCGGAGAAAGAGTTCAAGAAGGGGATACAAAGTCCTGCACAAACCGGCGTGTAGGATGGTCAGGGTAAGTGATGATGCCGGTGCCACCGCCGCGGCTGCCAAAATGCCGGTCAAGCAGAAGATGCGGCTCCTTTAAAGCCAGAAGATGTGCGAATCCGAGGTCACGGAGAGCTCATGTCACTCGGAAAGCCACGCCGATGGTAAGCACTTTTTTGCTAACCCAGCGAGGACGGTATGATGTGGCAATGCAGGAAGGATCCCGAGCAGACGCAGTCGTGAAGCCCCCAAGCGGCAGTCAAAAGTCCCCGCACGTGACCTCCGCAGTCAAGTCTCCGCATACTTCGTCGACTTCCACACAGATACCGTCTTCTTCTTCCTTGGAGCTCTAACACTCTAACATCGACCTCCGGCGGCGAAAGCGCAGTCCCAGCGCTTGTCACGATGATGTGGGCTTCAGGCGTGCGATATCGATGACGTCAGACGCAGCGGAAGACGTGCTTGAGTCTAGCGGCGCGATTTGATAAGTCACGTCTGTTACTTGTCGTAGGACACGATAAGGAAAGGAGTACTGCGAGAGCAGATTTGCAGAGAGGACAACGTGCTGAGAAGGAGACCACAGGAGGACAAGGTCACCCGTTTGAAAGTGGGCATCCCGGTTGCAATTGTCGTAGCGATGTTTCTGGTGCCACTCTAACTTGGAAAGGCTGCGAAGAGCTATCTGGCGTGCCGCTTCTGCAGTAGTGACAGCGTGAGACACCGCGTTACGCGGATGAGCTCCTCGTTGTGGCAAGGTACGGGGACGTCGATGAGTGTGTAGGAGGCGATAGTGTAATGTGTGGTTTCTCAATCTTCTCGGAGGTGCTATAGCTATCGTTAGATTTGAGTGCAGCCACTGCTTCCCGGTACATTGTGCTTTGAGCATAGTTTCTAACCGCCGTCTGGGAGTCAATGAGTACGTACGTGCAACTGCTAGTAAACGATGTTTAGGACTATCAACAGTCCGTACTCACGAGTTGAGCGATTGTTTGTCAGTATTGAGGAATGCCACGGCCAAAGCGCGTTGATCCAAGTATCGTGACGCGTCCGGAAACAGCGCTTCTTTAACTGTTTTTTTTTTCTAAACATTTCGTAGAGGAGGTGCATGTTACTCTGTAGGTTAGCCACCGGTACTCTTCCCTGATCAAGCTCTGGAGGGATACTTCGTAGCAATGCTACTTGTGACAGATTTTGGTTATTCCTGCTGTGGCCTCTAATAATTGTTCAAGCGTCTTGTCCACGACCACCTATAAGAAACAATTTTTTCAAGCACTCTCTGGAAGGCGCAGCGCCATCTTGTGTGTTCTTCTAATTAGTGTGTTCAGTTTAACTTTCGGCCGTGTACTTGTTGTGGTAGGCAGCCGCATAGGTGACTTGACTCAAGACGGCGCAACCTGAGTCTCGCCACTCTAGCCTCCTTCATATCGTGATGTCTGCTAGCGATTCACGAGCCTCATCGTTTTCATGAGCTTATTCTCCATATTTCTGACCATTTCACAATTGATGTCTCCTGTATTATGCTTACTCCTAGCGCGCCAATTAGCTTAACCCCGGGTGTTTATGGTGTCTCTTAGGTGCATACGAGATTTTCATCGTACGCAGCATGCCGCATTTATACATGCCCGGGGAAGCAGATGAACAGCATCGGCGAGATGAGTGATTCCGTGATGTGCAAATAAAAATAATACTTTGGTGTAAAACGTAGAAATATACTTTAGATTCGAAAGTACTACTCAAGAAAACTGAAGATCAGTGCCTTCTGTGGGCCATTTTTTAAACTATCTATCTATCTATCTATCTATCTATCTATCTATCTATCTATCTATCTATCTATCTATCTATCTATCTATCTATCTATCTATCTATCTATCTATCTATCTGGAAACCTTATCTTTTTCACCAAAATAGTAATGCGCTACAGAATCTGATGCACAGTGCAGCTCGATCTCAACACTACGCTATCATGCACCGCAATTACATTTGATGCCAATGAACCGCTGACCTTAATGCTCTCATCATGCCTTTGTCGTCCTCTTCCAAGCTTCCCTGGTCCTCGTATTCAGCAGATTTAGTCAACACGGCATAGCCAACTTCAGTACTTGTCCGACACAGGCGGCGTCTGTTCTCGTCTTTTTTGTGGTCTTCTGACGTTTCAAACATTATATGCCGATGCTAGAAGTTCGTACAAAGGAAGTGCGCTATACACAATTTTATTCGTTTTGTGCAACGTTGCCGAAAACTGTTCTCATCGTATCGGTGGTAAATATATGTATAGGCTACCGTTCCGGTGGAGCATATTCAATGTTTCCAATTCTTTTACAGGTTCAGTTACAAGTATAGAAGTCTGGGTAACCGATGTGTATTTCACGACAAATATCGAGTCCTGTGAAAAGCGGTTTTTGGAAATGTGCGACTGTACGAAAACTCGAAAACGCTACAACATTATGCAGTGCAAGAATATTAATCTCCCTCATTGTTAACGTACATTTACTGAATAAACAGCAGCGATACATTATGAATCGGGCACGGTGATGTTCACCATCAGAGTTTATTGAAGCGGAACATTAGCAGAAGTGTTTCCACTCTGCTGGGGCACCTTGTCTAAGATTTTACTCGTTTTGTGAATGTGCGCTAGTACACGCAGCCCATATGCTAGCACATTTTATGGGTGCTTTGGATAGTTTCCAATTTCAGGGCACCAGTGAACTGAAATGTTATGCGCAAGAACGAAGTAAACGACTGAAACGACAAGGACTAGCGAACTGACGCTTGTGGGAGGAATACACACTATATATATATATATATATATATATATATATATATATATATATATATATATATATATATATATATGAATCTTTCCCCACTCACTTTCGCCAAC
This sequence comes from Hyalomma asiaticum, assembly GCA_013339685.2. Classification (NCBI taxonomy): domain Eukaryota; kingdom Metazoa; phylum Arthropoda; class Arachnida; order Ixodida; family Ixodidae; genus Hyalomma; species Hyalomma asiaticum. The sequence continues at coordinate 17,609 of JABSTT010004850.1, forward strand.
CACTTAGTAAAGAGTCTCCGCCCTTTCTCTTATGCCTATAAACGAACAGGAGAAAAAGAATTATTTTCTTGAGAAAGGTCAGGCTCTGACCGAGACGTGTACCACTACGTCTCATACTTATATATATATATATATATATATATATATATATATATATATATATATATATATATATATACATACATACATATATATATATATATATATATATATATATATATATATATATATATATATATATATATATATATATATATATATATAATATATATATATATATATATATATATACGGGTATATTGTCGCGGTTCAACGCGTACACGTGACGACACGTTGCAAGAGACAACGAAAACAGCGTGTTGTCGCCACTAGAACAGAAAACTCTTCTTCGTCTTCTTCGGTATGGGATTTTCCCCTAACCCCACTAGCCGGAGTTCATTGAAACACATAAGTCGTCGTCGTCGTCTTTGTGCCTACACAGAACGCATGCGTCATTCGCCTCTCCCTAAATGAGCATCGCCCCGATGCTAAACAATTAGCGTCACTTTTCGAAAAGTAGTGTTTGGCACAATCACTGTGACAGGGTTTCATGCGGACTACGTGCACGAGTTCAGAAGGGTGCCGGCGGCGGCTTGTGCAGGGGCTATCTGGAATGACCTCGTATGTGACTTCACTCAGTCGTCGCAGCGCACGATAGGGTCCGAAACAGCGTCTCAGAAGTTTTTCGGATGGTCCCCGTTTTCGTATAGGTGTCCAGACCCATACTTTGTCACCGGTCTCATAAGTAAGAGGCGTGTGATGTAGATTATAGCGGCCTGCGTCGTGCACTTGCTGTTGCTGTATTTGTAGCCGTGCGAGCTACCTAGCTTCTTCTGCGCGTTGTGTAAATGCCTCGGTATCCGCGTCAATGTGGTCAGGTTCCTGTGGTAACATGGCATCGAGCATCGTCCTTACTTCCCGTCCATGGACAAGGCTGAATGAGGTCATTCGTGTGGTTTGCTGCTGGGCCATATTGTAAGCGAACGTTATATAAGCCAGAATTTCATCCCAATTTTTGTGCTCGACATCGACATACATTGACATGTCTTGGAGTGTTTTGTTGAGGCGTTCAGTCAGTCCGTTGGTTTGGGGATGATAGGCCGTTGTCTTTCGATGAGCCGTGCCACTGAGCATCAGAACATGATTTAAGAGTGCAGCAGTGAAAGCAGTGCCTCGGTCTGTGATGACGACGCTAGGGGCGCCATGTCTCAGCACAATGTTCTCTATAAAAAATCGGGCTACCTCTGCTGCTGTGCCTCTCTGGATAGCCTTCGTTTCGGCGTAGCGAGTCAGATAGTCAGTCGCTACAATGGCCCAGCGGTTACCAGAATAAGATGTAGGAAACGGGCCCGAGAGGTCCATTCCGATCTGATGAAACGGAATTTCCGGAACTTGAACAGGTTGTAGCAAGCCGGCCGGTTTTCGTGGAGGTGACTTGCGTCGTTGACAATCCATGAAAATCCGAATGTGACGTTTCACGGCAGTGGGAAGTGTTGTCCAATAGTAATTTTGTCGCACTCTGTTCAGCGTTCGCGTGTAGCCTAAGGGCCCAGAAGTGACCTCGTTGTGACATGCTTGTAGTACTTCACTACGAAGGGCAGCTGGAACGACGAGCAGATAGCTGGATCCGCTTGATGAGAAGTTCATTTTATATAGCACTTTGTTCCTTAAGCAGAACGATGATAATCCTCTTGCGAAAGCTTTAGGCGCGGTCCGAATTCGTCCAGCCAAGAAATGAATTAGGCCAAATAATTCCAGGTCGTCACGCTGCTGTTGTGCTATGGTAGGTAGACGTGTCGAGAAGGCCGAGGAATGCTGTTTCGTCTTCATCGGAGGAAGCCCGCTCTATGGGGGACCGAAACAAGCAGTCAGCGCCTGTGTGTCGTTTTCCTGACTTGTGCACGATCGTCATGTCGAACTCTTGCAGTCTGAGGCTCCAGCGTGCTAATCGTCCGCCGGATCTTTAAGATTTATGAGGCAACAGAGCGAATGGTGGTCACTGATAACCTTGAAAGGCAGGCCGTACGAATAGGGACGAAATTTCGTAACAGTCCATACAACGGCGAGGCATTCTTTTTCCGTCGTCGAGTAATTGGCTTCTGTTCGCGAGAGCGTTCTGCTTGCATACGCGGTTACTCGTTCCGTGTCTTCCTGCCACTGTACAAGCACAGCTCCGAGGCCAACATTGCTCGCATCAGTGTGAAGCATCGTAGGAGCTGTCTCGTCACACTGGGCTATGACATGGGGCGTTTGTAAGCGGTTACGCAAATCGTCAAATGCAGCTTGCTCTTCGGCGCCCCATACAAAAGCGACATCATCTCTCGTGAGGCGAGTTAAAGGCGACGAAATGTCGATAAAAATCGCCGATAATATGCGCAGCGGCCCAGAAAGCACCTCACAGCCTTCTTATCTGATGGTATTAGAAACTGTGAGACTGCGGCAATTTTTCCAGGATCCGGGCGGACTCCCGCACGACTGATTGCCAAATAATTAGGACACTATAATCTGCTAAAACATGAAAGTTCTGAACTCTGCAATGAACAAGGGACACATAAAAAATAAATCGAAGCTATGACTGATGGAA
>JABSTT010004851.1:0-20135 GCA_013339685.2 Hyalomma asiaticum
GGACACTATAATCTGCTAAAACATGAAAGTTCTGAACTCTGCAATGAACAATGGGACACATAAAATAAATCGATAGCTATTACTGATGGTAAAACTGTCATAACGAACCCATATGCGCTGGCAGAAAAATTTACTGTTACTTCGCTGAGGTTCTTGCAGAGCTTACCTCCAAGCAACAGCCTGCGAACTTTCAAAGGCCTGATGATTTACCATAATAAAGCATCACAATAGCTCGTTTTATTTGGCACCTACTGATCCTACTGAGGTCCGTAGTGCTGTGCTGTCGTTAAACAACACAAATTCTGTAGGACATGATAACTTATCTGTAGCCCTGTTGAAACAATCAGTGAATTTTATTGCGGAACCCTTAGCCGATATAACAAACACAGCGTTTTCATCTGGTGTCCTTCCGACAGCTTTGAAAAATCGGCAAAGTAATACCAGTATTTAAAAAGAACAACAAACTACTCGTCGAAAATTATCGGCCCTTTACTTTGCTGACACCTTTATCTAAGGTAATAGAGAAACTACTTCTTAAGCGAATCAGATTTTATTTCGAAAACAGCAAACTTTTATCAAGTGCACAATATGGCTACCTGAAAGCGAAGAGTACTCAACTAGCCTTACTGACCTTAACGGACAAAATTAGGCAAAATATTGAAAATAAGCTCCTCACCTTGGGCATATTTATTGACTTAACAAAAGCATTCGACGTTATCAGTCACAAGAAACTGCTGTCAAAACTAGAGCTGTACGGTATTCGTGCCACTTCTAACAAGTTAATAGAAAGCTATCTGACGAACAGGCAACAGTATGTGTGCATCAATGGACGAAATTCTGATAAAAAACCCATTAGTACAGGTGTCCCGCAGGGGTCAATATTAGGACCTTTCTTGTTCATTATATTCATAAATGATCTCCCATCGTACATACTGGAAGAATGTGTCCTATATGCGGATGACACAAATGTGTTCATAGCTGCTAAGACTGAGAAAGACTTGTACCAAAAAGCTAATCACACTCTGAACAGGCTCTCTTACTGGTTACACAAAATGAACTAATTCCAAATCTTGCTAAAAGCAACTTTATAATTTTTTTCTGCCAAGAACGTGCCACTTAGTAAGGATGGAAAGTTTGCTTTTTAACGGAGTTGCGCTAGAAAAAGTAAGTCAAACAAAATTTTTAGGATTAGTGATAGATGAACATCTGACGTGGCACAATCATGTGCATGATGTGACTAGGAAAATTTACAAAAACATACCATTATTTTTTAAGCTAAGGTATCTATTTCTACTACCCACCATTCTGATCCTTTACAGTAGTTTTGTTGAATCATACGTGTCATATTGTATTTCAGTTTACGGACTTGCGTCTCCCACAACATTACAGCCAGTTCAGGTAGCACAAAATACAGTTTTGAGAATAATCTGTTTTACTCAACGTGCTGAGTCCATATCATTTGCTTATCCCATATTACATATTCTAACACTACATTGTCACATTCGTTTCCGCGTCGCAGTTCTTACATACAAATTTCTAAGAAATATTATACACTGTCCGTCACTTCAATTTCATCGACAGGCTACGCACTATCCAACACGTTCCTCTTTACTATCGTTGTTAGCAGTTTCACGTGCTCGCACAAATTATGGAGCATTTTCCTTTATCAACACTGCAGCTAGTCTTTGGAACGCAATTCCTGAAGAACTAACTTCATCACCATCCATTCAGCATTATTGTAACTCACTGCGTCAGTACTTCCTGTGTAATACCTAAATTTATAGAAACTCAGTTTCCTTTCGTGTATACTGTACCGATCAGGTTTTTTTTTTGCATACTTCCGTTTCCTTTTACGCATTGTATAACGTTTTATTTTTTGTATACGCCTATGTATAAGGTCTTTTTACACGGATATAAATAGCATCATCTGTCAAAGGGACCCCTTCCACAACTCCTGTAGAGTTCTGGGGTCCCCATTGTGTAAATATTATGCACTGTACTCCATTTCGTTATGAATAAACCGGATTGATTGATTGATTGATTGATTGATTGATTTCGGGAGATGTTTCTCGGCAACCGGTACTTGCCATTAACCGGACCGCAAAAATAAAGAAGAAATGATTTTGACGCCTTGGAGACAGTCTAACGCGTCGTAAATTCGTGGAAGAGCATAGACATCCTTGCGTGTTACCTTATTGAGTCGCTAACAGTCTACAGAAAAACACACTGTCTCATCTTTTTTTTTTTGACCAGTTTTACAGGGGAAGCCAAGGGACCACGCGAGGGTTGTATAATGCCGTGTTTGAGCATGTCTTGGGGGTGCTCGTCGATTATGCGGCGCTCTGATGCAGACACACGGTACGGCCTCTGGCGTAGTGGTGCGTGGCTCCCGTGTCGATGTGTTGGACAACTGTTGTAGAACGGCCTCAGGGTGCTTGCTGGAGGTCGAACGAGGGACGGAAGCGGTTGAGGAGGTAGACATTCTGCGTCTGTTGGCTCGGAGTGACGTTGCCATCAATGGAGCTCGAGAATATTCCTTCACTTGACGGCGTTGTCGGAGAGAGTGAAATGTCAATGGCGTGAACCTGTAGAGGAGCCGGCTCGTCAGGCACATAGTAGACGAAGCGTCGGTTAAGTTCTTCCCCATAGCCGAGACACTCGTCATGGTGAAAGCTTGCAGGACAAGAAAAATTCACAGCATATCCACGGAGTGAATGATGATGAGTGGGCGAAGCTTCGGAGGTTCATCGTAGAGCGTGCCGAGTTCCGGATTAATTTAGTTAACGCGCACGCTACGAATCCTTATGGTTCAACTACGCACAAGTGAAATCTCCCACCGGCACTTCAAGGCAAGTCAAGATCCAGTGCTATATATATATATATATATATATATATATATATATATATATATATATATATATATATATATATATATCGGTGGCCGGTGAACGGTTCTCCAGCGCGAGCAGTCGGTATTTTTCAATCAAGAAACTCGCTAGAAGACGCTGCCTGCGTCAAGGTTGTCTCTCGCGGTGGAGGCGCGTTCTCCTTCTTTGCGAGCTGGTAGCACGGTCATCGAAGAAAGAGCGTTCCCATAGTCAACGCGCACCTTTCGCTCTCTCTGTCTCTCTCTCTCACAAGACAGCATATGGAAGAGTGAGAGAGCTCACGCGCCGGGAGGCACGCGCCCTCCTAGTAGCGCGTTCCTAGTAGGTAACGCGCTACTACAACGGACGGACAGACCCAAACCTTAAGGAGCTTCGCCCCTAAAAAGGTTCGAAATATCAATGCGCTGGAACCATGTCGGAGGTTCAGAAGAGCAAACGGAACAAAGATGGGATGGCGGCGAGTAGCAAGATGCGAAGGCATGAAAAGAATCATGGTGTCGGCAAACGCGACGCAGGAAACGAGAACAAGGGCGGAGGAGAACGGAGGGATCTCGGTGTCGGCAGGGAGGCACACTCGACCAGAAGCCCGCGAATCTTCAAAAAGATTGCTGCCGAATGGAGACAACCCAAGTTCTGCACGTGCGCAATCAATAACTGCCTGATGCGAGAACAGCAAGTCCCGTCCTAATATCATGGCGTGTGAACAGCGGGACAGGTTAACAAACTCAATGTGGTATAGAGCAGCCGCAATGGCCACACAGAAGGTGCACTTTCTCAAGGGTTCAACCGGCTCTGCACTTGCTGTACGTAGCGAAACTGCAAGAAAAGGCGTCGCGACTTTTCGTAGTTTAAGGCGGAGCTGGTCCGAAATAACTCATACTGCGACACCCGTGTCGACAAGCGCGTTAACGGCAATATGTTCGGTGTAAACTTCAGTAACGTTCACATGGAATGGACGAGGGCTTCAGCAGTTCGCTGAGGTCGCAGTTTTTGCCTCCGCAAATGCGCCCTTTAGTTTTCCTGTTAGAGAGCTTCGGGGCGGCGTATAAGTGGGGATAGAGAACGTCGACGGTTAGATGGGGATTGACGGCTGGCTCTGGAAGGGGGAGGCGAAGCATCGAAGCTTGGAGCGGCAGCAGGAGGACGGTAGGAGGAGCCTAGGCCACTGCTTTATGGCCTCGCAGAGTCTGACGGATACCAAGGGCGCCGGCGGCAGAACCGTGCTACGTGACCAATGATGCCGCATGAGAAACATATCGACTTGTCGCCTGGGGTGCCTCACGGGTAGAAAACACAAACCGAAGGTCGAGCCAGGTGGTGGGGCTGCGGGGGCGGACAGTAGGCGCTCGTCGGCTGTAGGTTACAGCCGCGGGCGGCGTTGAAGAAAAGGCGCTTGTAGGTGCGTATTGCGCAGGTGCCGACAAAGCTCCCTGCCTGGCAGCAACGGCAGCGTAGGTAAGCGGAGGCGTCACGGGGGTGGCTGTTGAGTAAGCGGAACGATGCCGGCGACTTGTTCATGTATAGCCTGACGGAGATCGGGTGACAAAATCGACTCACACGCTTGTGCGGTTCGCAGAAGAGAAAGTTAACGTGCGACTTTCTCTCGAATAAACTGCCTGATTTGGTCGAAGAATGTTAGATTGCTTGTAGCAGCAATGTTGCTGTGCGTCAGAGAAGAAATCGCGCCACCCGTAGAGAGAGTGCGCCGTGTTGAAAGCCGCTGTTTGCGCAGCTCTTCGTAGCTCTGGCAAAGCGCAATTATATCTGTGACCGTCTGAGGGTTCCATGACAATAGCATTTAGAAGGCGTCCTCTATGCCTTTCATGACATTCTTTACCTTTTCATCTTCAGTCATGGACGGATTACTGCACCGGCAAAGGTCCACTACATCCTCAATGTAGCTCGTGAAATTTTCACCCTTTTGATGAGCACGACTGCGCAGCTGTTCTGCCCTAAGCTTGCGCACGGCAGGACGGCCGAAGACTTCTTGGAACCTCGTTCTAAATTGTGCCCAGGTGGAACAGTCGGATTCGTGGTTCCGAAACCAAAGACTGGCTACACCGGAGAGGTAAAACAGGACGTAACTGAGCTTGTCGACGTCATTCCACTTGTTATGCACGCTCACTCTATCGTACGTAGACAGCCAATCGTCCACGTCCTGATCATCAGTCCCACTAAAAATGGGAGGGTCTCGCTGGCGTGGCGTACCTGAACAAACGACTGCAGTCGATGGGGCTGCCTGGGGAGGGTTGGACAGCCCATCATCTTCAGGCATGGTAGTCTTTGAAGAGATAGCCCGGCTTCGTAGCTCCAGTTTTCAGGTCATGAAAGGTACCCCGCGCTTTTCACCAATTGTCGAGGAGCGTTCAGTTTGACTACACTCATCGAATAGCAGTGTTCGGTAATGAGATGTGGCACAGTTCAAGTTTCGCCGCAAGAACGTCCAGGAGCAGTCTCGTCGTCTTCTTGAATCCAGTAAACTGCGACGCCAATTGCCCACTACTCAGTCGTTCTACAATATATATATATATATATATATATATATATATATATATATATATATATATATATATATATATATATATATATATATATATATATATATATATATATATAGGGTCTCATTCTGACGAAGCCGGCCCACCGCCCGAAATGTTAATAAAACCATAATTTTGAACGTGTGTCCCTCTTTTCAACCCTACATTGGACCGGATCCATCGATTCTAGCTAAGAGCAACACGGAGCGGTTGATCTCATAGTTCACTGGTGAGACCTTGAGTAGAATCTTGTAGGGCCCTTCCATGACAGAACTGTTTGCCGTTGTTAGGATGCCACGGTGACTCGAAAAGGACAAGATCAACTTGAAACTCATTCGGAAGAAATTTTTTATCATAGATGACTTTGTTCTTGTTGTGGCAGGCGATAGAATTGTTAACCGCAGTTTTTCGTGCTTGTTCAACAGCTTCTTCTCGTTGTTCCAGTACAGTTGGGTAAGATGGAATTCCATACATGAGGAAGGAAGGTGCGTAGCCGGTAACTTCGTGGGGCGTTCTGTTGTATTCGTCTATTACATCCGAGAGCAGCTTAGTCCAACACTTCTGTGGCTCGTCATTGATTTTGCATTCAAGTCTGGTTACGATGGTCTGGTTTGTCCGCTCGTTCATACCATTGCATTGCGGATGATGAGATGAGGTGGAGAGTTGGTGTATTCGGTTATGCTTTAAAAACTGTTTAAATTTTCCTGCAGTGAATCCTGTTCCACGATCTGAAAGGAACTTCCGTGGTTTTCCGGCAGCGAAAATGGCTTGCAAGCATAAGATGTAGGCGTCGCTGTTTTCAATTTTATGAGCGAACGCCAACACGTAGCGAGTAGCATGGTAAACAAACAAGGGGATAAACCTTTTTGATGAGCCATATCCAGAGAATCCTCCAATGGTGTCCATCGCAAAGAGATCAAAAGTTTCTTCAGCTGGAGTTAGTGATTCCAGTGTCCCATACTTCTTTGTTTTCGTTTTCTTGCATCTCTGACAAGTGTCGCAATGACGAATGTAGGCAGAAACATCGGCTACCATATCCGGCCAATAGTATTGCGGAGACAGGAGTGATAGTGTCTTCTTCACTCCGACATGCCCGAAATGTTGATGTGCGTTCTTAAGAATGGTTGGGCGTAGTTCATGGGGCACATATATCTGCCTTAGTCCTTTTCTTTTGACGATGACTATGTTGTTGTCCAGTGAATACGTTCCTTTTGGGCGCTCATTGCTGCATCGTTGAAGTTCGTCGTGTGACAGAAATTGAACTATTGGGGCTCTGGAAAGTGCATCTGCTTCGACGTTGCTTACACCCTTTTGATGTTTGATGTTTACTTCATACATAGACAGTTTTAGAGACTAGCGGAAGAGGCAAACTTGAGGATTCTTAATATTCTTCAGCCACTGCAGTGCTGCATGATCCGTTACAACAGTGAATGGCTTTCCATTAACTTAGCAATGCCATTTATCAATGGCATCAATAATGGCAAGAGATTCTCTTTCTGTAATAGCATAATTCACTTCGTGCTTGAGTAGTTTGCGGGAATAATAGGCAACGGGACGGGATGTTCTTTGCCTTTTTCGTCAAGCTGTTTCCGCACTGCATCAATGCCTTCGCCAGATGCGTCACAGTACACAGTACACGGTCTCGAAGGATCGTATATACGAAGCACTGGTTCTTCAGTTATTCGCTCTTTCAATTCTCGAAAGGCTTGTTCGCATGCTTCTGTCCACGTCCACTTGCTACCTTTGTGCAGCAGTTTCGTGAGTGGAGGAGCGATATCGCTGAAATGAGAGATGTACTGAAGGTAAGTGTTTACAGTGCCCAGGAAACGCTGGAGGTCTTTCTCTCGTTTAGGTGTGGAAATTTATGTATTGCAGCCACGTTACTTTATTTAGGTGTCCCTATCCCTTGTGAAATCTTGTGGCCCAAGTATTCAATGCTGGATCTTGCAAATTGGCACTTTTTTCGGTTCAGTTTTACGTTCTCAGCTTTAAGAGCTATAAATGGTGCCTTGAGGTGTGGTACATGATCGTCAAATGTCTCTGAGTATACAACCACATCGTCGAAGTAATTGTTAACATTACTAAGCTGATGTTCGGCTATTATAGATTTCATGGCTCTTTCAAATGTAGCCGGAGCGTTCTTTAACCCGAACGGCATTACCAACCACTCATAATGACCGTTAGTCGTGACGAACGCAGTTTTCGGAACGTCGTCGGGATGCATTCGGACATGCCAGTATCCCGACGTTACATCCAAGGTAGTGAAAAACTCCGCCTTTCCCAAGTGGTCAAGGTTTTCATCTATGCGTGGAATCGGTTGGTAGTCGGGTACCATTATGGCATTGAGTTTGCGGTAGTCAATACATAGACATGTACGTCCTTCGCCTTTTTTTCCGCAAGGATCACAGGTGCAGCATAGGGTGACAACGAAGGTCTTACAACACCTTGCTTAATGAGGGCGTCAACTTGTTTGTAAATCTCCGCTTTGTCTGCCTGTGAACATCTGTATGCAGCTCGATGGATAGGGACAGCACTCGTAAGTGTGATCCTATGCTGCTCAGTAGTGATGCATCCAATATCTGTCTAGGATTTAGAGAAGATATCGCCATATTCAAAAGAGAGCTGAGCACCGCAGATTCATGCTCTGTCAAGTTTTCCGAAGTCCGGGTCCTCATCTGCGGGGCTTTAATGGTTTTCTTTTCATTATGATTTGGTACGTTCAAATTTTCAGGCCCTTGTGTCACTGACTTGATTTCCAAATTTGCAGAAAGATTGAAGTACGAAGCGCTGTGTAGACCAAGAATTAATTGCGTTCTCATGTCTCGCAGAACGTGTGCATAAACATTTTTTTTGACATTCCCAATTTGCAACTGAATGTTTACGCGACCCAAAGTTCGAATGTTGTTTGAAATAACTTGCTGTACCGTGATGCTGGAGTCTCATCAACTGAAGTTTGAGCTGCTTGTACACATCCTCACTGACACAAGTAATTGCTGCTCCTGTATCGAGAATTGCAGTTACTGGTCTTCCGTTGACGAGAGCATTGAAGAGTATTAAACACTGGGTCGCCCTCCTCGTTTCCCGATCCAGTCTCAATAGCGGACACGTTGCCACGGCGCGGACTTTCGTTGTGCCAGTGAAACTGTCGTGGGAAACCTGCACCTGAGCAAGATCTACATTCGCTTTGCGGAGCTCGCGGACAAGAAGTTAATGTTGGTTGCTGCGGTCTGCTCAAGAGACGTGGAGCTCTTGATGTAGCACTAACATTACCAGCAAAGGAAACTCCTCTCACCCCTCTTAAGGATGTCTCGACCCGTTGAGCGGCGGCGAGCCATTCTGACGACATATTGAAAGACAGTCGGGCGAGCGCCAGTTCCACATCAGGAGGAACACCGTCAGTCAGTCCACAAATGATGTGGCACTCTTTAAGGTCTGCCAAAGAGCCCAGTCGCTTTTTAAAGACGATAGTCTTTCTTGGGATACATCAATGCAGAAATTTTGGTCTCTGTGTGTGTGCGCGTGTGTGTGTGTCCTGCTGCGAAAGGTGAACCCCTTCCTCAACGACCACCCAGCTTGAACTGGTAGCTACCTTCATACTTCTGAACACAGTCGGCCAAAAAGCAAATATTACGCATATCTGAGGCGCAACATCAATACGTAAGTATTAGACGGTGTGTTCCTTTAGTAGAAAATACATAGATGCGTAATTCTAAAGACCCTGGTGCTTGTTAGGATGCGCAAAAGCGGACGTTTCCTACGCAGTTCTGCGTACTACGCAAGCTTCTTGCGTTTCCCGATACCATGGCCAGATGGCGCCCATATCTCACGCTCGTGCCGAACGGGTAGCACAAGGCAGCGGAACGGCCGCCCGCCACTCCGGCCGGTCCCTTTCTCTCCTCCCGTCTCTTCGTTTTCCCTCTCGCTCGCGCAACTCCTCGGGGAAATAGAAACACGCGAACCGGGACTCGTGTAGTATGGCCGGTAGAAGGCTATCGTCTTTCGACGACATTTGCAGCGAAGCACGGAGATACGTGGCCAATTTTTTTCTTCGTAGTATTCCTTGATGGTCTGCCCTCCTTTCAGGCGGTAGTGAATGAAGAGACGGAAGGCATCTCCGTCAGTCGTAGTAAAACGGTTTTGCATGTCGCGCTTTATATCGTCCCATGTCTCGACGTTGCTGAAAATCTCTGTCAGGTACCACTTGAACGCTTACCTTTCGATGTATTCGCTGAAGTGACTGACCCGATCGCGGTGTGTCCACGATGCCTCGGACGCCTTCATGTCGAAAAGTTGAAGCCACTTGTCGATGGGGACGTCTTCTGGTGTTCCTTTGTACTTCGGTATGTTGAGCGGAGGCTTTAGCCTAGCCACGGCAGGTTGATGAGGTAGATCCTGCCGACTGGTGTGACGCTATAACGCAGAGACGGGCCGTGACAGATGCCATGTATTTATCCTAATGCACGCGCACTTCCTCTTCCTCGGCTTCTCCTACCAATGCCTTGTTCATGCGCCACACACACACACACACACACACACACACACACACACATATATATATATATATATATATATATATATATATATATATATATATATATATATATATATATATATATATATATATATCTTGGAAGAAAAGGTAGACAGCTTCCACTAGGCGGCGAGGCGACATCACAGCGAAGCTGGCCAATAGTTCACTGAAACCGGTGACTTGACGGCTATGGGATATTTCAGCGGAAACATATCACGTGACATTCCATTGCGTTATCTCGAGCAAACGCATCACGTGACATGTCACACGGAAATAGCGTAACGCAATGTCGCCTGGCATGTTCTCGCCAAAATCACGCAATGCAATGTCACGTGGCATGTTTTTCGAAAATGAAGTAACTCAATGTCAAGCGACGCGTTCCCACCAATATCACGTTAGGAAATGTCACGTGACATAATCTTGCCAAAATCACGTTACGGAATGTCGCTAGACATGTCACGGAGAGAAATGTCACGTGACACGTTAATGTCAGAATTGCGTAACGCAATATAACAGGACATGTGGCTTCCTCCGGGGCGGCCCGTGTTTGTAAGTAGCGCGGTGTTCGCGCGGGCCGCGTAGTCGTGGTTCTGGTTGCAGACGCGGGCATTGGAGCTGCCTTCCGCCGAAGAGGCCCGTGCTTACACGTAGTTACTCCGGAGAGTCCGCGGTATTCTTACCGGCTAGCCGACTATGTCGTGTGGGTCAACGGCGGTGTTTCTACCATACTTACCACGTGCTTCGTTCCACGCTGCTACGCGCCTCCCATATCGTCGCAACGCCGCCAATTCTCTCGCCACATTGCGCACAAGAGGCATGGAGTACGTAGTTCGCCCATGTCTGCGATATGCAGCGTCCGGTGATTGTCACCAGTATGACCACTTACTATAATTTACATCACAAATAGCATGCAACATGTCACAGCTGCGACGAGCAATAAGCTACGCGCGTTCGCAGGGTTGAAACGTGTTGGTTTTTTTGGTGGACTCCTCCTCACAACAGTTAATCATACTGAACCCAGTCTTGCATTTATGCCCGATACCTATTGCTCTTTCTGTCACTACTAGAACCATCGGTAGCAAGGATTCTATTACAACAGCATAGCTCCAATAAAGACGCGAACACTCGCTTTGATCCGAAGCCTGGTGTGCTGCTTGCCAAAACTTGACCGAAAGTTTTCAATGGCAGGATAAACAGTGGTTTTCTGTCTTCTAGCTTTAAGTATGAGCAGTTTTTAAGAGGAAGTGATTTTGCGGTGGTGAACTTTACTCTGTTCCCACCTTCTCCTTCCTCCTACTTCTTCCTAGTAGAGCCTAGCTCCCCCAGCTGACGTTGCCACTACAGTAGGATGGGTTGAAGTCTTTTCCCTACTGCCTGTCCGTCGTTGGTTTTGTTCTCTCTACTTGAAGGATGGAGAGCAGCCTTTTTCTCACACAAACAAAACTTGACTTTATATACAAGACCTTATATGTCCATTTACAGACAGTGTCTCGGTTGGTAAGACTTAGGTGAAACCATCGCTTCCATTTAGCAGAGCCAACCAGTGCATAGCGGTGCTCAGAAATCACCACCTGGACTCGAGCTAGATGTCCTCTCTAGCATTACCCACGTTTCAACCTGCCAACCTTCAACCTTTCAACCTCCCCGACAGGGACGAGGGGTCACCTTTTAACCTCTTGATTGCTCCACCCCTAACTCCCTGACGGCAAATCACATTGGTTTTCACACTGGGCATTCCTACTTCCCCCTCCCGTTTACTGCGCACTTCGTGGGAGGAGAGAAGGGTCAGTGCCTAAAACGCTGCAACGTAAAGAAACACACAGGAACAAACATCAAAATATACAGAAACAACCATCCAAACTGGCAACCTAAAGAAACATACAGAAACGAACATCAAAACATACAGAAACGAACCTGCCCGACAACTTCATCCCGTGAACAATGGTTGGAGTCCACTTTGCACGTCGCTCGCACATGCTCTTATACAAAGGAACGCTCCACGGCGAGCCGATGCTGAAAGCAAATGCATTTTAACCAGCATATCACTCTAGCGTCAATGGTTGCTGCATCAGCAGCTGGTCCAGCCGGTGGCTACAAATATTCCTCGACACGCTGCCCAAGTACCGAGCGACGTGTTTCGCCGGGGCTGTCAAACACCCGTGAAATCGGTATCAGCAGCTGGTCCAGCCGGTGGCTACAAATATTCCTCGACACGCTGCCCAAGTACCGAGCGACGTGTTTCGCCGGGGCTGTCAAACACCCGTGAAATCGGTTCCCTATTGTCGGCTGTCGCACTTGCATTGCTGCACGACGAATTTTTCTAGGAGGTGTCACACTCATGAGCATAAATCTGCAATCATGGCAATGATTCAGCTAAACAACACTCAAAAACCACTAAAATGGGCTCGAGGGCAATTATTAAATTAAGAAAAAAACACTAAGGTTACCGGTGGAAATCATAGTCACTACCACCGTCGCCATCAGTCAAATGTGGTAGTGAGCCTATAACAGGCCCGCGGACTAAAATTTTCCGCACCTGCAGCGGTTTAGCCGCACAGACGGGGTGTCTTCGTTAGGCAGTCGTAATGAATCTCATGAGCACGCACCAATGTTTGCGGAGTTTCGATACGCCTTTTCTCCGACAGACAAAGCACGTTAACATTTACTGTCACAATCGCCTTTGGACATGTGCTGGTACAGAAGCCCCACATATGTCAACTATTCGATCAGAGCGCCCGCACTAAAGAACACCAGAATGGTTCAAGCCACGTTGTCAATTTCCCTTTTAAATGCGAAGCGTTTCTTAGCGAACTTCGGCGAGCTTGAGCGTATCTATCTATCTATCTATCTATCTATCTATCTATCTATCTATCTATCTATCTATCTATCTATCTATCTATCTATCTATCTATCTATCTATCTATCTAGCCGCCTACGATTTTGTGCTCTCCTGGCGTTTCGCTAATCGGATGTTTACGAAAATTGGTATGCCACATCATGACTACATGACGAACATAAATGACAGGTCATAACATGCAAATCATAATATGCACGTCATGAGCGGCATGATTTACATGCCACGGTCTTAGGGCCCTCCTGGCAGTTTCGCTAATGGGATTATGCGAAAATTGGTATGGCACAACATCACTGCCTGACGAACATAAATGGCAGGTCATAACATGAAAATCATGACATGCGTCTTATAAGCGGCATGATTTACATGTCACGCGTTCCGTTAATGGGACGTATACGCAAATTGGCATGCCACAACATGACTGCATCACATACATAAATAACAGGTCATAACACGAAAATCATGACATGCATGTCATGAGTGACATGATCTACATGCGGCGGTCTTGGTGCTCTCCTGGCCGTTTCGTTAATGGGATGAATACGAAGATTGGTATGCCACGACATGATTGCATGGCGAACATGACTGACAGGCCACAACATGAAAAGCATGATTTACATGCCACGGTCTTAGTGCTCTCCTAGCCGTTTCGCTAATGGGATGTATGCGAAAATTGGTATGGCACAACATGACTGCCTGACGAACATAAACGGCAGTTCATAACACGAAAATCATGACATGCGTGTCACGAGCGGCATGATTTACATATGTCACAGTCTCGGTGCCCTCCTGGTCGTCTCGTTAATGGGATGTATACAAAAATTGGTATGCCACAATATGACTGCATGGCGAACATAAATGACAGGTCATAATTTGAAAATCACGACATGCATGTCATGAATGACATGATTTACATGCCACGCGTTTCGTTAATGGGACGTATACGGAAACTGGCATGCCACAACATGACTGCATCACAAGCATGAATGACAGATCACAACACGAAAATCATGACATGCATATCATGAGTGACATGATTTACATGCGGCGATCTTGGTGCTCTGCTGGCCGTTTCGTAATGGGATGTATACGAAAATTGGCATGCCACAAGATGACTGCATCATGAACGTAAATGACAGATCATAACATGAAAATCATGATATGCATGTCATGAGCGACATGATTTACATGCCACGGTCTTGGTGCTCTCTTGGCCGTTTCGTTAGTGGGATGTATAGGAAAATTGGTATGCAACAATATGACTGCATGACGAACATAAATGAGAGGTCATAGCATGAAAAGCATAACATGCATGTCATGGGCGGCATGATTTAGATCCCAGGCGTTTCGTTAATGGGATGTATATTAAAATTGCTATGGCACAACACGACGGCATGACGAACACAAATGACAGCTCATAACATTAGAATCATGACCCGCGTGTCATGACCGGCATGATTTACATGCAATGGTCCTGGCGCTATACGGCCGTTTCGTTAATGGGATTTATGGGCTCCGTCTGCTGACCAGAGGGCGCTACGTAGCTCTCGTCGGACGGCTCAGTCGCGCACGGTGGAAACCGAGGCGACAGCGACGCGCGCGTTTCTTCGCTGCTTTCCGGGCGTGCTGCGAACCACACGAACGCTCGCGGCGTCGCCCTTTGGAACAGTTTGCCGCAGGTTTGGAGCGCGCGTCTCAAAGGAAATAAAACGAAAGAAGGTGGGATGGGCGGTCGCTGCTGCTATAGAGTTGGAGACATGCACGTATCGCGTTCGCGTATTTCCCTGTCACAGTCTGCCCAATTTTGTTTCTTCTCTCCGCCAGGCAGTGCATTCTGGTGTCGCACATGGAAAACTCGACTGCACGGAGCCTATACGAAAATTGGTTTGGCACAACGTGACTGCATGACGATCATAAATGAAAGGTCATAACATGAAAATCGCGACATGCATATCATTAGCGGCATGATCTACATGCCCCTCGTTTCCTTAAAGGGATGTATACCAAAATTGCTATGGCACAACACGACTGCATCACGAACGTAAATGACAGGTCATAACGCTAGAATCATGACATGCGTGTATGAGCGGCATGGTTTACATGCCACAGTCATGGTGCTCTTGCGGCCGTTTCGTTAACTTCATATGTACCAAACTCGGTATAGCGAGACAATACTGCAAATCCATTTTACGTTCCTTATGAGTGCTTCGCATTTCCTTGATTCCCACTGCACGTGGGCTCTGCCAATTTTTTTAGGGGCGAAGCTCCTCTTAGTCTAACCTTGTCACGCGTCAGTCGTGAGGCGTAACCCGCGTGCCAGGAGGCACGCGCTCGCCCTCTGCGCGTGCCTCCCGGCGCGTGCCTCTGCTGTCTTGTGAGAGATTTAGAGAGACAGAGAGAGAGCGAAAGGCGCGCGTTGGCTATGGAAACGCTCTTTCTTAGAGGAACGCTCCACCAGCTCGCAAAGAAGGAGACCGCGCCCTCACCTGCGAGAGGCAACGTTGGCGCAGGCAGCGTCTCCAAGCGAGTTTCTTGATTGAGAAATACCGACTGCTCACGTTGGAGAAGGGTTCACCGGCAACCCATATATATATATATATATATATATATATATATATATATATAGGCACTGGACCTTGACTTGCAATGAAGTGCCGGTGGGAGATTTCACTTGTGCATAGTTGAACCATGAGGATTGGTAGCGTGCGCGTTAACTAAATTAATCCGGAAGTCGGCACGATCTACGATGAACCTCCCGTGCTTCGCCCACTCATCATCATTCACTCCGTGGATATGCTGTAATATTTTTACCTGTGTCTACCAACATCTGAAGCACAGTGGTGACAGGGAACTAAACCGACAGTCTCATGAACACAAAACAAGCATGCGTCATATCACATTGGTCACGAGTTGTTTATGCAAATGTAAAGGGTAGAATATCAGAGGAGGGAAGAGCTACTGAACACACTGGCACAATGCTTTTCGTACGCCAACTCTACGATACTCGGGTACAGGTCAAGAAAAAGGCGCTGTTTCGTCGTCAAAGGACCCCCCTCCATACAATGGTGCCTCTCTGTAATCGTGGCTGAATGCGTCCGCGACAGACTCAAAAGAGAAATCAGAGGGTGGCACGGAGGCGGTCTGCCGTGACGTCTCGTTGACAAAGCGGCGCGATTGGCTGGAGGCGGGTCCTTTGACAGGGAGACGCACCTTTTTTTTAGACCCCTGCCTAAGTCTAGTGCATTCATGGCTTCAGAAGGAAGCGCCGTACACGCACTTTCGAATAGTCATGTTAGATGAACTATCAGTCTACAGCGCCAGAAGCCAGGTAATAAGTCAAGGTACAGAAACCCAGTATAAACAGCGTTGAATTGCCTGCAGGATTTCAGCGACAGTACCCGATGTTGGCTGCTTTCGATTTCAGTGCTCCGTCTACGCTAGTACCTCATGACATTACGTTTACTGTGGCATTACTACGCGCGATATCCCCAAGTTGTTGACTAGTCTCTTCCTACATATCGTGTCGGTATGGCGGTCCATGATATCACATGTATGTATGTCATGTCATTTATTGTAAGCTATATATTTGTGAGATGCAAGCTTTGCAAAAATTTTAAACGGAAGATGGCAGCGTCATTTCGTATCTTGTGCCAACGGTAAGTTTGATTGCACTTACAGGCACAAACCAAGCGCAGGCTTTGCTGAGCCAGACACACAGTGACACAATTCGTGCCATAGGTGCTTATGCTGCCACCATGTAGAGACATCATATTGCTCCTATGCCATGCGGGCATAAAAGCAAGTGCACGTTATGGTACGCGTGAAGCTAACGAAACGACAGCAAAAGCTCCCCGACGTAATGCATAAAGAAGGAGTGCTACGAACCCTTTTCGTACTTCACATTTGAGTGCGTGCACCGTGCCAAAACGTGCCTTTGCATACTTACGCCCGGTAGCGAAACTGCCATCCAAACGATTTCGACAGCGCCACCACATAGATATAGATAGATAGATAGATAGATAGATAGATAGATAGATAGATAGATAGATAGATAGATAGATAGATAGATAGATAGATACTGTAGAAGTGTCTTCTTTATTCCAGGAAATGATTAGCAGATATAATCAAGCTGCAAATATTGCCGGATGCTTTTATGTGATGGGTTTGCGTTATTATTATTACGTGTGCCTGGATTAACAGCCTACGTACTGCACTATCTATGTCATCGGAATTACTCTCTAACAAACCACATGCCTGTTTTCATTTCTGTCCCAGGCTCTCAACACGTCTGGCCCAGTTTGGTTGCTAAAGCGTACGTACACAAATGAAAACCATACATGCGTATACTCGAAGAAGCTCTTTCTGAACAACACCGAATACGAATTTAACCAGTATTACCTCGAAGGCGAGAAGTAAGTACAAGTACTGATCAATGAATCATTGAATCAATGAATATCAATGTATAGCGTCCGTTGTAATATATTAGATTGCTCATTTGCATATCCGAGTGTAACGTTGTTTATCACACGTCTCTTTACAACGTCCCTACTGGTGTTCCTTCGCATGACATGGTGGCTTAGCCGGCGAAGAGTCCCACCGATTTTCTTTAGAATACATTTTGTATTCCTAACCACTGCAGCGCCAATAACGAGAGGCGAAGAGGGAGAATACGCATTTTGCAAAGAAAGCCAGCATACCAGGACTAATAGAAGCTGCACACGCAGCGTTCACGTCGCAGCGTTCACGTCGCGTTCACACGCAGCGTTCACGTCGCAGACACCAGTGCGTGGGTGGCACATCTACGCCAAGGGGTCCCGAGCAGCGTATTTATGTTGTCGGGAAGAGCAATAAATTGGCTTCCTTGTCGCGGCGTAGTAGTGCTATTCGTCGTCCTTGTGTAAACCAAGGGCACGAGATGGCTGAAGATTGTCGCATATGTATTCACGTAGACGTGACTCCTCGCGGACCACGTGCTGTTGCAACACTGGAAGTAGCATATTGCTGGAAGAACGTTTTCACCGCGTTGAACTGCACAAATATTTTTGCTAGGGACATCGACAATCCCCTACCAGTTAAAGAGACGCTTACTTTGTTTTCAATACAAGTTTCTATGGTCATCACCCATCTACAATAAAACAAGACTTCCCGCATATAAGTATCTACGTAAAACTAATGAGTCTCTTTTTTAGGAAAGAGAGAGTGAGCAGGAGTTCCCTTCCCGGTGACATTTGTTATTGTTTAGTGACCTGAAACAATTCGGCATTGCGAGGTGGCGGTTCATGTCGCCGTGAAGTGGAGAAAGTCGACGCCGGTTTGTAAGAGCAGACGATTGAATACGAACATTGGTGGCCCGACTCGCTTGAAAAGGTACCGCCAGGACAGCCTATTGACTCCGACTCATGGGTCTCGCAGGGAAATTCTTCAGCACTGGCCAAACTTCTCTGTCGCCTTGCTCACGCTTGTTTTTCTATCTCCTGATCCCCTCATCACACGCTGCTTCATCACGAAAACGTTTCTGAACTCATAATGTCCACTAATTTGCAGAATTTTATTAAATGCGAATCATTACATGGCGAACCTGGGCAACCTTTACCGTGTCATCTATCTATCTATCTATCTATCTATCTATCTATCTATCTATCTATCTATCTATCTATCTATCTATCTATCTATCTATCTATCTATCTATCTACATGTCCGCGCTCTGCTGGCCGTCTCTTTTTTTGTTTGTAGACGCGCCTCTCCTCTCCCCCTCTCCCTCTGAGGACGGGTGGAAAAAGTGCAAAGCGTACTGTAACGAGCGCTCGAGTAGGCAGGTGCCGCTGTTACGAAGGCACGTGCAGCTGTCGAAACGTTGGCTCCAGCGACATTCCCTGCGCTCTAAAAACTGGAGCCCGTTTCGCAGGAGTGAAACGACCGAGCTACTCTTTAGGGCGTCGTTATACTCTAGCAAAACGTCGGATGGAGTGAAATGTCCGTATCCCTCGCGGCATAAAAGAGTAAAACGCAATTTCACTCCTGCCACACACATGTGATGCTCGCATTCGCAGCAGCAAACATGGCGGCTGGGGTGGGAGCGGACGATTGAAGAATACAACAGCCGTTTTTTGAAGTGTTTTTCGATAGAACTATAGCAGCGACCTTCCTACGACTTCCACGTACAAGCTTTCGCGTACAAACGCGTGCAGTGTACGTTTAATGAACGGTGCCTTCCTCGACTACGAGCCTCAACCGACGGGAGTCAGCGAGCTGCCTCTCCTGTGTTTTTCCCCGATCGAACGGCCGTACCCGTGCTAGTGAAACCCGCCAGCCTACACGCCTCGGAGGAGTGCGTATATTGTGATCGCCAGCGGTTGTTCGCCGTACAGACGTGCTCGACGGACTCGGAAGGGAACGCCGTCGGAATGAAGCGGGTGGTAGCGGAGCACCCGGGTGCCGCTTTTCTTCGCTGGAATTGATAAATTTCAGCCGTTATTATGTTCGTACTCGCTGCCTCAGGTGCATTTTACATCGCGAACGAACGCTGCGAACTCGCGTTTGCCCGTAAAACGGAATGCCAGCTCATGGTAGGAATGCGTTAATCTAAAACACATTTGTATATATGTTCCGCGCGTTTAGATTAACAGACCTGTGTGGCGAACTGTGCGTACTTTTGTTTAATTACGGAGAACAGTACCTTACCACTGGCGCTACATAGCAGGTCAAGTAATCGGGTTATATATATATATATATATATATATATATATATATATATATATATATGTATACGGGACTTCAGTGTAAGACGGTGTATCGCGAGTGTGTTGTGGGCTTCGTGCTTTGCTGTGTTTGTGTTATTGGCGTGTATGTGCGTTTGTGTTGTCATGTCAGCCTGTATGTTCTATGTTCAGTGTGATGTAATTAAATGCCTGCTGATTTCAGCGTGCTCAAAAAACGCAGTGTTTGCATCTTTTTTTTTTTTTGTCTCTGTTACTCCCTCTGCGAGTACTAGCACCCCGCATGGTGGGGTAGTAGAGCTCTCTTCAAAAGAGTGTTCGAATCCCCTTCGGAGGCGTCCTACTACTCTCTCTTGGCGAGAGTACCGGTACCCTGCAATGGGGTTGATCTACTCTGAAAAAAGGAGTTAAATTTGGGACACGAAAGTACTCCCCCAAAGTGAGTGCCCAGCACTCTCTTTCTATTTAGAGTGTGTTCCCCATCGTTTGTAGTTATCTGTTCATCAATTCAAGCCTCCATTTCTTCCTGTGCTTCTCTTCTAGTTTAGCTACCGGCAACGCGTTACTACTAAGTAATTGCTGGGGAAGTCTGTGCATGGAGAGTTTCTA